>VZSZ01010372.1:1139074-1277811 GCA_013398815.1 Ibidorhyncha struthersii
ACTTGTCTCTTTCTCTCTCCCCCGCCTCTCTTTGGAGAGGCAGGGGAGAGCATCTGTCGTTCTGTCTGAGTGGCTAATCCAGCCCAAACCACAACAAAAGGTCTATGTTCTGGAACTCGGAAGGGAAAAAATCTATTCATTTAAGTTTCAAATAATCATTTACATTGAGATTCTGCAAGTCCACTACTACAGAGACAGGTTTTTTCCGGTCACCAGGAAAATGAACTACTCCTGGATGTAAATCCAGCGTATTTGATCAGTACAAATTGTTTTGAAGTATATTGTATTTTCATTGTAGCATTGAAACTTATTTATGTGTTCAGAATGCTGAACAGTATGTCTGGCTTTAGCCCATGCTCATTTTTAACGAGTAATTATCTAATGACGATAGTGTTCGGCATGCATGAGAGCTCCTGTAGCAAAATCTGGAATTTTAAGGAAACGCTGCAGTTCAAATGGTAAAATCTCATTTGTATTCTCTCCGTTCCCTAGTCACTATTGCACTTCATAAAGCAACTCCAGAAATGGATTGCAAACATGCATCATTTTTGTGTGAGATGAGAAAAGGCTCAATGAGCCTTAAATAGTACCAATAATCGCTTTCACACACCTTACGGTATCTGATGATACTGTTCCAAGCAAATTGCACATCGTATGAAATATGTTTTCAATCCTGTCTGTAAGTGTGCCACTACTCAGGTCTTTGGGGATAAACGTATAACTGAAGGCAGCATTAGCTCTGTATGACTATGCAGACATGTAGTGTAATTTTGTCATCCATCTCTTCTGTTGGAGAACCTGGTGATACCCTTCTTGTAGCAGCAGTGTGCTGGAAAACTCAAGTGTGGCGTTTCCTCTTTCTAGTCTGGGGTTTAGGACATAGGATGGATGTAATTTTTGTATGAACTGTGACTTGAACAGAAGTGTCTACTTACATTCTAGGTAATAATATCTTCAGCATCAGTTTCGTAAGGCAGATTCATACGTGTAACTACATGTTTATCAGGTTTCAGCCCGCGTGGACAGAGGACATGCCTGTTTTCCTGTTGTCAAGGCCCCATGGATGCTTTCCAAGTGAATGTGTAGATGGAGCAAAAGCCTTTTTCTTGTTGCTAGTGTCAGAAGCTTCCATCCTACCCCTCTGGAGGAGTAACTGAACACATGGAAAAGTTTGAAATGACCAGAGGCCCCAAATTTGGGTGTATTTCCAGCCATCAACTGAATCCATGCGTGAAATTGTGTCTAGCTGATTGTGTTGTATCAGGAGGAAGATTTGTGTTTGTTAGAGTCTACAGAGCTGTGCTTGTCTTGCAAACTCTAGGCATATCAGCATACTAAATCACATTCATTGCTGAAGAAAAACAGTATTTGCCCTACAGAGTCTTCTGGGCTGTCTTCCTAGTGTGACTTGACCACATCTTCACAGACTGACTGTTGTATAGCCTGACCTTTATATATCATTCCACTTGTTGTACTACTCCATACAGGCTGTCCTTAACTTTCCATAATATTCAGATGACCTTGTAAATTAATTTTCTCTTTATTTTGCCGGTGTACATTAGTGAAATAGCATCGTTTGGTCAGTAACACTGAGCAAGTAGTACAGGCTTTAGACTAGGAGTGCAACATCAAGATAAGATTTTATGGATTATCTTGTTATCAAATCCACACCAGTTAGTTTTTCAAGGTCTTACTGTGTATGCAGCTGTGTTACTTCCTGCACTTTGTACTGCTTTTAAATCGTTTTCAGGGTCTCCTGTCAGTGAGAAATCTCTATGATTAAAGCCAAAGTTAAGGCAAAAATGTTCCTTACTGTGGGAACTGTTCAAATCCACGTATAGCGTACTACACCATGATGTCTTATGCTAGCTTAAATCTATGAGCATATACAAAATTTCCATTGAAGAACTTGATGTCTTGCATTAACGCAGTAGGCATAAGTAATGTGACGCAGGGGAAGGAAATAGTATCAGTCTGAACCAATGATGCCTTTGCACTGTATACTGTTATTTAGTTGATGGCATAGTTCCATAAATGACACAGTGTGTTGAGTGAGTTGTAGATAAATTCTCTGATGAGTCAGATGTCCTTCTTCCAGTGTGCTTTTAAATGTGAAAGATGTTACTTTTTGACATATTAAAGTTGTTTGGTTTGCTTTTCATTATCTAGTTGTTACTTTCACAAAGATGGAGGGTTTTACAGGGGTTCCGTATAAAGCCTGAATTATGCAATTATGATGAGTATGCCCATGATTTCCATTTTGAGTCTGTTAAGGTTTCAAAGCCAAACATGCAGAAGAGAGTAAAATGAGAATCAAGGCTTCTTATGTAGTTTTTAATTTGGTGCCTTTTGCATATGCTGTGTGATATTCAGTTGATCCCTGGGTCAGATCTTATTTTTCTGCAAAACATTTTCCTTATTTAATCACAGGATGGACATAGATACTGCAATTATTGACCCTTATTTAAAGACTAGTCTGAATAAAGCCTTACTCCTCAACCCTTCTTTGGTTCTAGCATAGACAGCTGGGGAGCACAGTGGAGATATTTCTAGAGATAAATGCTCCAGCTGGCGCTAGCACAGTTGGCAGTCAGTGATCTTTGGGATAAAGCACAGACAATCTAGTTTTGCTGGGCAGAGGTGTGGGACTGGGATATGATGATGGAATTTAGCTACATATTTCTAACAAATCTACAAAGTGGACCTGTATGCCCACTTGGCCAAGCACTGCCTCCAAAGCCATTTGTTGGACCTGCCAACAGCTGAGACAAGAAAATATGTTTGATCTTTGCCAACTGGCTGACCAGCCAGCACATGTGCACCAGCGGTTGTACAACCGGGCCAAAAATTAGAAAGGATTGATGACACTATGAGGAGGCTGGAATATATAACTGAACTGTAATAGGGGCATGTAGTGCCCCACTTCCTTGCTCAAATCAGGGTCTCTTCTTTTAAATAAGGTGTGAAAATTTTGGAAAAATCTTTTATAAAAAGAACAGCAATGTTAGTGAGATTTCATTAACAGCTGTTAGTCCCAGTTTCAAAGCATGTACATGTAATGTTTATAGCTAAAGTGAAGGGGGGGAAATAACAAAAGCTTGAATAGCTGCTTATAAATGAGAAGCTTGGTAATCCTTTTAAAACTTTTCTCTGTTTGCAACTGTTAATTAAACAAATGGAAATCTGTTTAGCAAAATAAAAATGGTTTCTAGTGTTAAGATAAATGAACTAGAAAGATGAGTATTCTATTTTTAAAGAGATTTAGGAGTTTTCCATTGACAGGCAATAATTTGGCTTCTAATTTCAATATTTTTCATCTTAAGGAGCTATGCTGGTATACATGCACATATATGCATATTTATCTGCCTTCATAATATGGACAAATTATGTGTACATCTAGACATATGTATGTACAGGTGCGCATATATCGTGTCTCACTGACTCATGGCATGGTTTTGCTTAATTCAACACTTTATCAGAGAGACTGTCAGGGAGCAGTTCCGCGCTTTGTTGGGGAGACACAAATATGCCCATGGAAGACAGTCTTGTAATTGGAAATAACAAAGAGCAAAATGCTTTAAACTCCACCATGGATATAAGCGTGCAAAACTCTGTTGACTGTTTAGATTTTAACCTGCAACAGTCTATGTGCTTTCTTTAGTTAAATTACATACTCTGAGCACTTCCAATGAATTCAGTGGGTCTACCCTGAATGAGCAAAGTAGGTGCATAAGTGTTTTCAGGCTTTAGGCTTTACAAGCTTTCATAATTAGTGCTCTAGACAACATTAATTAAAGAGTACTTTAGAAAGAATACAGCTGTTTAAACCCCTCTAGTGGTTTGCATCTTATTCAAGGATCCCAGTCAATGGAACACACGGATAATCCACTCAGAAAGTGATCCTGTGTTGGTATGATTATAGCTTAATATAATCTGTATACATCTTTGCAATTGTATGTAACAAACATAACTTTATACAAAGTCACTTCAGTTCAAGGATAATTAAAGAAAAGATAGTAATAATGAAAGACAACATATGTTTTCTATTATATTATAGAGTTTCTTGCAAGTATTGTGATCTATGGTAATCAAATATGATGAAGAGGCAGGATTTCCTGAGGCTAATAGTATTTCTCTTATTTCCTTCTTTAGCCCTGGGCCAGAGTTAGAATTTGTATCTCACCCATCCTCTTGTTATTACATAGTTGAGGGAGAATTAAAAATAAAGCACTGATTAATAGCTGTGAAATGCTTTTATGAACTAAAAGACTTATTGGAATGTCAAGTATTATGTTATATCTAATTTATTGTGAAAAGGCTGGTTTAACTTTTTTGTTCCATTGTACATGTTATAGTCTCCTGTCTTCATGAAACCATCTTAGTATCACGGCAAATCTTTTGATGCATGATTGAGAATTGTGTTTGACAGTATAGGATCCCCTGCAGTAGCTCTACTTAAGGCTTAAACGTAGTTTTAATTTTTGACACTACTTGCCTTTTATGCTGTCTTTTCCTCCCATATTGAGATAATTTCCAAATGCTGATGAAGAAAATTACTGCATCTTGTACTGATATAGTTGTAAAGGCACAATAAAATTTGACATCTTCCATTTAGCAAGTGTGTCTTGATCAGAAATAGGACTATCACTCAGAACAAATTATTTTGAAGCCTAAGGCAGGAAGGATATAATAGTTAAGCACAAAATTACCTGATGGGTCTTTAATCACCTGACAATTATAAAAGAAAAGATCTCTGTCCGTTATTGAAAGAGGAACAAAAGACCGAGAATAGAAATAGAGACAATGACAAACTAAATTATTGAGGGGGTGGGGGTCTCTTGTACTATCTAAAAACTCTTATGAGTGCCTAAGGATGCTCAACAGTAATGGGGAAACTCAGCCATTTCCTGGAGTACATTGAGCTTCTTTTCATCTGGCTTTGTATTTTAATTGTTCTAACAGGAAGAAAATACTGAAAAGCCCCTAGAAAATTGGGGTGTCTGTTTGTTTTCCTGTAATGTTTCCTTGAAAAAAGTAGTGGACCCAGAGTGCCTGCAGAGTTTGAGGTGTAGAACCATATCCAAGTCACTGGCAAGCCACTAGCCTGGACACTGGCCTGGATTGCCAGAGAGAGCAGGACTGCAGCGATCCTTTGGGTTAAGAGATGGAGTTACCCAAGACTCACATCTTTAAAGTAGTGATAGCGTTTCCTCCTTGAAGGGGGGCAAAGAGATGAAGTTCTGTAAATACTGTTTCTCAGTTTTCTTGAGAGACCAATTTTTTTATAGCATTTACTTTCCACTCCCTCTCAGCACTGCTCCCACAAATTCCACTTAGTTAAATTAAGCTCTACTATAAAATCCCGCTTTGGCATGATAATACAATAATTATTATACAGGTGAGATTGAATCATCATTTTTTCCTCTGGCCTCAACTCTGTGCCAGTGAGGCTGGCAAATCCAGCTGATTATAAATACTATTAGTGAAACAGAAATCGGCACAGTGTACTCAAGTTTCTTTTCAAATAAAGGGCTTTTTTTCAGCATTCAGGTTCCCCATAGGCTTTTAATCAAGGTTATGGGAAAGTCCATAAACTTTCTGCTGAATATTTAACAAGCTGGAGGTCGTAGCAGACATGAGATCCCAAGGACAAGTGAAATGAGATTGCAATCAGAAGAGCAGAAGAGACCTGGAGATAAGCAAAGCTTTGTCCACAGATAATATCTAACAGAACAAACACCAGAGTCACATTTTCAGGCTCCTTTTGTGAGGCTTAATTTTCCCAGTATAAACAGCCATAAAAAGGGGTAAATACAAATGGGTGGGTGCATGGGTTTTAGTCACTGAATTTTGTTGAAATGATGATTGAAATCCAGTCTGAAAAAGTTTAAAAAATGGAAGGCATTTCATGACAGTTACACACATTGCTTTTTTACTGACCGAAATCCCAATTCCCTAACACCTTTTTAAAATAAATTCTGTAAACAACCTCTATTATACTGAATTGTGATGCCTGTTTGTATGTGCTTAGCCAAGAACTTTTGTTTGCTAGATCTTTATAATTGAACTATTTTTAACGGTACAGTTGTGACAATATGTTTCTGTATACAAATGGGAAAGCAATCTTGCAGAAACTCTTATCCATGCCTATCCAGCAGCTATAAGGATATAATTATAATACTCTGCATAATGTATAGAGTGAATATTCAGAACAGTTATCTGTAATGTCAGCCTGATGGGTATGTAGAGGCTACATGGAGTTTGCACCACGATTTGGCTTTGCAGCAGCAGAGCAGAGACAGGAGGGAGACAGTGCCACGGAGCTGCTGTGCCTGCAGTGGCTACAGGAGCTGTGTGGTAGCACGGGCTGGTGTCTCTGAGACGCTATCAACCTGCAGCATCTGCCCAACTAAGTTCTCTCCCCATTAATTAGTGGAATTTTAACTGTATAACATTGCTTATTCTTCATTTGTAGCAAGAAGTCACTGAAAATTTTAATACTTGGCACAGTATAGTTTCACAGCCTGCTCTGGATAGTATAGATATAAATTCCTTTTATAAAGCCAAGATGTCTTGCATTTTTTGTCTGATTTTTTTACCCCTTGTGTAAGAACCATTAAAATATTTACCCTCAAAAAAATCTGCTGAACTTCAGGTTGGCATTGTAGCTCAAAAGCTGAGCACACCCTATTTCTATTAATAGAGTAGCACGCTGTTTTGCAGTAAATCTCCTTAATTGGCTTAATTATTGTCACAGAAGAAAGGCTGATACCATGCTAAATGTTTTCCCTCCTTTTCTTATACCAGATACTGACTGTTAAGGAGCCTAAGCGTTACCAACTTGGTGACAACCGTTCTAAGTCTGTGATGATTTCCAACAGTCTTTCATAAATCAAGTAATTAATCTGGGGGTTCATTTCTAAGAATTGGGTGAATTTTTGTTCAGATTATTCCTTTCATAATTTCTGTTCATTTTCATTGAGCGGAAAAGAGAGCCCAGAAGAGAATTGTAAGCAAGTTGTTAATTTTTGTGACAAAACATTTGAGACATTTCTGCTAAAAGGGTTCCAGTTTTTACAGCACTCTTATACCCTTTGTCATTCAGTGAATGGATTCTTTAGTTCAAATATCTTGGCAAGAACCTCCAGCAAGGAAGGCTAAAAGTGATCCAGCGTTTTTTTCATTAAATGCCAAGAGCTGGAATCCCTTTTCTCTTCCTAATGAATGGGGACTGCTCATCCAGCATGGCTGGGCTCTCTGTCCCAGATGCGGTACTGATACTTGCATCCCTGTCCACGTACTGTAATGATGAAAAATTTATGCACCTCGGGAGTGGACATTTTTGCATGACTTCTTTAAAAACAGGGAAGAAAACACCTGTTTGGGTATTCTCCCTTGCCAGACTTAATGAGGTAAGACTTCGGCATGGGGTTATGTGGGATGAAGATAACTTTTCCTGTGCAGGGTTGACAGGGCATAACCCATTGCCCCTTGGTTTTCGATCATGCTGTCAAATCGCATCTTTGGCACTATATAAATAACTTCATATGAAAAAAAGTCTTTCTGGTGTATTTTAAAATACAAGACACAAATTTGAATTGTGCAATTTTTAAGTCTAGTCATAAAATAACAATCAAGCATTTCAACAATGAAACATGTCTGATAAAAATACTGAACACCTGAAGGAAAGGTTGGTTAATAATAAATGTAATCTCAGTGCTTCACTTATAAGATATTCATGTTTTACTTGAGAGTGTATTGCTTTCAAGATAGGAGAGCTGAAAGGAAGTATACTGTAAACATCCATTATATATAGTTTGTGCATATATCTTTTTCCTATGCCAATCTAATAATGCAGTGTTCTACTTTCAGCATAAAACAAAGAGAAACAAGTTCAGCAACTGATTAAAAAAAATAGAAAACTTGTGTTGAAGATGAATCTTTTGACCCCACTACATTCAATGTGTCCAGTGAACTTGCACAGGAAATGTTCGTGTTTTAACTGTGCTTTTAGGTGGAAATATCACAAAGTAACAAGTGTAAAGCCACAGAAAGGAAGTTTGTTTGTTTGAAGTTTGTTAAAAATGTAACAACTCACTAATAATAATACCAGGAACAAAATTAAGAGGAAAATACCAGGTTAAAATTTAGTATTATTTTTAAAGAACATTTTTTTTCCCCCGATACCAGTAATTTATAAACTCAGCTATATTACCAGTCCTATATAGGACATGTCACTGTGGAGCTAGTGAGTTTAGTTTCTCCCTGTAACAAACATTAATAGTCTCATTATCTTTGATTAAATCTTTTTATCTGCCAGAGAACAGCAGATGGATTAAAGATAAGAAAAAACAAAACTTTTCATCTCTTCTAACTGACCTTTATTCACCTTTTTTTTTGCATTAGTAATGCATAGTAGTTTCTCAATCCCTGTAGCATATGTTTCATAAATTTAAATTTAAACTTAATGGATAAAACTTAAACCTGTTTCTCTACTACACATACACTTAAGTTTATGTACATGTATATGTATACATTTTAAGGAACATATAGAGGTTGAGTTGTCTTGAAAAAGAAGTGTTTTACAGAACTGCTTTATATATCAAGACTTTCAAAATGTGTCATAGTACCTATGCTCTAACGACACTTAATTGTAGTCATACTTGTTCCAGGCGATAGATCATACCAACTGTTTCTCTTAGGCTGGCTTACTCCAGTAGCAGCACAGTCACAATCTCAGGTCTCTGCTGCTTTTGGCAAATACAGGCTTCAAGTTGACTGACTTTGAAATAACAGCACAAATGTCCATGGAGAAACATGATTTCCCAAGCCACCTCTTTTGGCTCCGTACGATCCGTGAAATTAGAAGAAAAGGGAAGAGGGACTGAGATTAGAGACCCTAGATGTGAAAAACTTTCACAGTATCTCTGCAAAATATTATAAATTATGTGCTTATGAATAACACATAATCATTGCAGAGATTTCATTTATTCATATGGAGGTATTATTATGCAGTAAGTGCAATAGATACCATACATATGTCTCATACGTGGAGGTGAAAGTGATCTTTTTCTTTGCACTTACTTGCTTTTTCAGTTAGTTTTCTCTGAAAATATAAAATGTTTTTAAGAAATTTAAATCATTGGAGCTTTTGGGGGGGTTGGTGGTTTTGTTTTTCTTTAAAGATTAGGAAACACTAATAAGCCAAATGAGGGAAGGTATTAAAAAGGATAGAGATAAAACTTTCAATATGAAGCTGACTGAATAACTATTGATCTTGTGAGAACTGAAAATCTAAAACCTGTCTCTGCACCAACTGTGAGATAGGTATTAGATACGGATGATAATCTGTATTAAAGGAAATATTAATGTGTTGACAGAAACGAGATGTATTGATAGAAGTTATACTTCCATTCCACATTCAAAATAGTAAAGGTATGTATGTATTATCTGATAGTTGTTTCACCTAATAGAGAAATAGCAACATTGTGGCTGACAAATATGATAAACAGGCTACACATGCTAAATGAAGAACAGTATCTGAAAACCTGGCAAGACTGTGACAAGCCTTCCAGATAGCTAAAAAGCAGTAATGAAAGAATCTGTAGTCTTGTCATATTAGAAATATTCATAAATCCTGCATAATGTGACAACGAAATGGTTTTCAGCAGGATTAGGTGAGGAAGTGCAAAATTATTTATTTTTCCAGAAAATAAACTAGACTGAAAAAATGGGCAGGATGACATGCTGTCAGCATCTCTGAGAACTTTATTTAGCCCATGTCCTTCATATCTGATCTATATTTATAAATAAGGATATTATGGAAGGATATATGAAAGTTTTCCCCATTACGTGAAGTTTGATACTGCGTCTTCACTTTATTGTAAATGCCCATTTAGCCATGTATCTTGATGTAATACAGAGAGATATGTTGGGTTTTGTACGAGAAAATAGAGTAGACACTTTCCTGCCTTCTCAGTCTGTAGGCAGGATACGTAGCTTCCCATAAGATATTAATCAATATGAGTGATAACTTAAAACAAGATCTCTTTTTCAGGACGGGGCAGGTAAGAAAAAATAGTGTCTCTGTTTTGTCCTTGGTGCTCTTTCACATTTTTTTCCATACTGTCTCAAATGAGGAAAAAAAAAAATACTGGTTTTGTTCAGGAAGTTAAAAATAGTTTAATATGTTTTCATTTGCCTTTATGAGACACTAATAAAATATCGTAAAATATAGTAAAACCTGATAATGCTAAGCTGAAGTCTGAAAATGAGTTATGAAAGTGTGAAAATGGTGTTACATGATGGGAAAATTGTCAGCTAGTTATGTATAGGAGGGTTGTCAAGCAGTGAAAATGACAGGGATTTTCAGAAATAAATTTGAGAGGTCAAGTATATTTTTCTCAAATATTTTCTTCATGTTCATATTTTTAAACATTCATCATAAATGTTTATTGTAATTAAATAATTTCCTAGATAGCCAACTTCCTTGATATAAACATCATTTGTAATGTAAGAAAAGGTTATTAAATTTTAAGGAGCTTTATTCAATTTCTGTTGTTGACATTTAAGAACTGGAATTTTCATAGCAGTTATGAAATGGTAATTATTTTAAGAGACATTTTGTTTTAGAAGCAAATATTAAGTAATTCATTAATAAAAAGCCCAGAGCTTTCTGCCAGTCTACATTCAATAACTAAATTTTCAAATGAAATTATGGAGATACAGAGATTTGAAGTAAGATCAAACTTGCAATTCCAATAGTAGAACATAAGAAAACACTAAGAATAGTCCTACAAATAGAAATTAATAAAGAAATAATTCTTCACATGTATTTTTCAAAGCTATGCTGACACTTTTCATTTTGCCAATCTGTTGTTTGACATCAGTCATTCTCATTATTCTGAAACATTAATCCAGCAAAGGCATCTCTGCCTTCATAAACTTCCTGGCTACATGCTATCACTGATGTCTGAGACTAAAATAATTTTAAGAAGAAGTTATGAATGTTGGATTTATAGGTGGAAAAAATGCATTTCATAAGAAAAGAGTCAAAAAAATCATCAAACACAATCATCTGAAATGGTTTGGAGTGTTTCTGGAATAACAGCCATGGAGAGTGTTTTCCTGGGGTTTGGCAAGAAACAGTAGTGATTGACTGAACTTAGTGTCCAACTGCAAATGTTAGCTAGACACGACGTTACTGCCAGCATTATAAAATCATTTACCGTGCAACCTGAGTAGTAAAGGTGACAATGGAAATTGGAGTTGAAAGCGATATTGCTTGCCAGGGACCTGCAACTATTGTCCTATAAATCTAAATTTGCCCGGTTTGGTTTTGGCTTAGTTTTATTACGGCATGCAAGTACCTTCTTACTTGTGAAATTACAATGACATTTTCTCTGGTATGCTCACAGAGACAAGCTCATGATGCTGTACTCTATCTCCTTATACTTGCAATTAAAATGGTCCTGAGAGAGTGTGGAAAACACAGATATATCTTCATCTGATTTCAGTGTGAGAAAATGCTGTTACTCGTTCAGCCCGGGTAATTAGTTTCAGTTATAAGAAATTGTAGGTAAGGTCCCTGAATGGAAGTCAAGAGGTGCAAACCTGTTGTCTCTTTTAATGGGTTTCGTGTCAACGCAGCAGTTGATGTGTTAGGTACATACATAAGGATTTAACTTAGTCTGTGATTATTACTTTATATTTGTGATGAAATAAATGTAACCTGTTACTTTTAAGTCTGCCCTCTGGAGTTCTGAAACTGGTGTGTGTAATTTCCAGTTAGATTCTTCCAAAATTTCTATAATGTTCAGACCATATGCATGTTTTTTTGGGGAAAAAAAAGAATCTGCATACGCGTGTGGAAGAGTTCCCAACTTTGTTGGTTAACAGTTTTTAGGGAAGTCATTATCTATCTCCCATAATAACAAATTTTTACAGTTTTTCTTTTTCACCTGAATGCAGTGAAATCCTCAGTTAGACATGTGCTTTTGCTAACGTTAGGAAATCAGACTCTCCTGCTACAGTTCCCCACAAGGAATTTGCTACTGGTTAAATGTGAATAAAAGATAATTGGTGATTGTTTATGTTTTCAGCTCCCTAGACTTGTTAAGTGAAGCTTTCTTTGGAGTTCAGCATCGCTTTATGAGTACAGTTTTCATAGCATGGACTATTATTTCATCAGCAGAACAGAAATCTTGCTAATTTATTTTACTGATGACAGTGCCTGGTGGCTGGCACTTAGGCATGTTTAAGCTATTGTATTACCATTTTCTTTAGTGTAGCTTTCCGCTTTATGCTGTGAGTAAATGTCATCTGCAGACAAATTAATAATTTGTTATCATTTGTTGAAGCAAGAAATAAGAGAGCTGGAAGTCAGCTACATAGGCAGGACTGCTGCAATGGTAGAATCACCCAGAATCACAGAACAGTAGAGGTTGGAAAGGACCTTCGGAGATCATCTAATCCAACCCCCCTGCCACAGCAGGGTCACCTACAGCAGGTTGCACAGGATTGCATCCCGGCAGGTTTTTAATATCTCCAGAGAGGGAGACCCCACAACCTCTCTGGGCAGCCTGTGCCAGTGCTCTGTTACCCTCAAAGTAAAGAAGTTTTTCCTCATGTTCAGATGGAACTTCCTGTGTTCCAGCTTGTGCCTGTTGCCCCTTGTCCTGCCACTGGGCACCACTGGAAAGAGTCTGGCCCCATCCTCTGGACACCCGCCCGTTAGATATTGATAAGCATTGATGAGATCCCCTCTCAGCCTTCTCTTCTCCAGGCTAAATAGACCCAGGTCTCTCAGCCTTTCCTCGTAAAAGAGGTGCTCCAGTCCCTTGGTCATCTTCATAGCCCTCTGCTGGACTTGCTCCAGTAATTCCCTGTCTTTCTTGAACTGGGGAGCCCAGAACTGTACACAGTACTCCAGATGTCGTCTCACAGGGGCAGAGTAGAGGGGAAGGATGACCTCCCTCAGCCTGCTGGCCACACTCTTTTTAATGCACCCCAGGATGCTATTGGCCTTCTTGGCCAGAAGGACACATTGCTGGCTCATGGTCAACTTTTTGTCCCCCAGGACTCCCAGGTCCCTTTCCACAGAACTGCTCTCCAGGAGATTCAGCCCCTAACCTCTACTGGTGCATGGGGTTATTCCTCCCTAGTGCAGGACCCTACACTTGTCCTTGTTGAACTTCATTAGGTTCCTCTCTGCCCAGCTCTCTAGCCTGTCCAGGTCTTGCTGAATGGCAGCAGAGCCCTCTGGCGTGTGGAAACCCGGTAACTGTCACTTATAGTCAACCCTCAAAATATACTGGTAGAATGCAATAAAACTGAAATAGTTTCTCATAATTGTTTACCACCTTCAGAGCATTAGTAAGAGATAAACATTCAATGGTGCTATCAAGTTATGTTTGTTCTGTCAGTGTGATTAGGGAGAGCGTTCATAATCTGAAATGGAGCATGCTGTAGTGTAGGCATGCGTACGAAGCCTGATCTTGCAGCAGAAGAAGCTGCAAGATCCTCCACTTAACTGTTTATCTGAACAAGCTTTTATAGCCAGTCAAGTAATTAATCACATACATAAATGATCTTTTAATATGTGCTCCAGACTGGGAATTTCTGAAGAATCTGAGAGTCTGAGGTAACTAGTGTCCATAGAATATTGAAGTGAGTTTCTTATAGTGTCCTGTGGAAGTGTCCTCTTCCAAATAATCTGCATTGTATTATCACTTGGAGAGGCCAAGGTATCTATCTTTGAGATGCTGTGTCCCTTAGGAGTGGTTCAACATAGTCCTTGTTTCCTACAGGGTTCAGTCGGAGTTTGATCGGCGAGTTATTAGCTAGAGGTGAAGGCTGCACTTGTCAGAAAGTGCTTTTTGTTCTGCAGGATTTGATCTTGCCACGCAGAAGACCTTGCTCATAGAGGACACAGTGAAACCATTTGCTTAGCTGCAGTTGAACGTGGCTAACTGTCTGGCTGCTGCTTTTAATTAAATCGACCACCAGCCAAACAACTTGGCTTGTTTCCATGGCCTTATTTCTTAGAGGTTTTTTTTACCCACAGTTTGTCCAAAGATAATCTGAATGCTACAGCTTATTTGTGATTTTGTCTAAGTAGCACATTGCTTTACTCTTGGTAGTTTTATTAATCTTTATTAAGCTCATCACCAATCTGGACATAGTCCCTTGATTTTGCTTTTATTTTTTATTATAGTCCTTAAAAAATAAAATCACCTTTCTCATTGGAAGAGGTACTGTAAAGAACAAAAAGTGTCTCAGAACAAAGATATTTTTATTCTATGGGTGTGTTTGTTATAAAGAGTTGTAAGATAACTGAAAAAAATCGTAAGCTTATTCAGTATATTGTTATTTGCTGGTACCTTGATGGATTAGCTTAAAAATTATGGCAGTCAGACATATCCTATTATTTGTACAATGGCTTTTTTTAAGAAAGTTCATTTTTAAGGTAAGCAATCAAGTAATTCCTTATATGGAGATGGGGGAATACTTAACCTTGAGTACAACAACATTAACTCCAGTGAGCTTAATGAATTATTCATGCTATTATCCACCTTGAGAGACATCAAATCACTCTGCAGTGTCTGCAAAGTGCAGTTTACTAAAAAATGATAGCTCAGTGAATTATATTTGTATATCTGAACATTAAACTAAAGACAGTACTGTGAAAAGGCATTGGCGGATATACCTGTATAATCCATGCAGCACAAGGTCCTGCGTGTCATTGTCTAATCCACTTGCAGTCATAACTCTTTAATAATTTGTTTGCAAGGAATGGCCTGATAGACAAAAATCATTTAATATTCAAAGATTCATATACCAGCAATAGAGGATGTAATCACTGCAAGCGCTAACCTTTTTACAAAGAAGCTGTTCATTATGTTTTTTGGAGTTTGGTACAACACCCTGAAGTATGAAGTTGCCTTTTTCTCTCTATTGTATTTGGTTTTTTACAGATAGAAACCAAAACGCTATTTGCCTTTCAGTGTGCAATCCTGGAAGAAAGTGACTCTTTTAAAGCTTGCTTGAGACTGGCACTGGCATTTTTGTTGAAAATAACAGAATTTCATCTCTTCAGACTATTTTTCTGAGGTCTTCAGGCATATGCTCTTCACAAATATTTTCTGCTTTTCTCCCCCCATTCTCAAGTCCCACTTTAGCAGGTTACGTAGGTACACATACATAATTATGAAGCATACAGAGAGTATCCGTTTCTGAGTTTTGTCTGTGTTTATACACGGAGACCTTTATCCCGGAATTTCCTTACTTAAAAGCATGTATGTCTGTTATTTACATCTATAATATTATTACGGTTTATTATGGAGAAACTTCACTCAAGGAGGTCATGCAAGAGACAGGGCCTTGTGGATTCTTTTTCTGAATTTATTTCTTAATAGTAAGATATAGAAGATCTTTCAAATTCTAACTAAAACATCATTTACACAGCAGTTTGAGTGACAGACAGACACACACACGTGCTTCATACTACACATGGACACATGGATGGAGTTCCTGCTTGTTCTGATGGCTTATATTTATTACATTTTACTCCCCTCACGTTGTAGTTTAACAAATAAATTACCTCCATATTTGAATATTAAATTGCCATCTTGCTGGAACCACTGATTTCAGGAGGTTGCCTGTAATGCCAGCTCCAAAATTAGAAAAATGGCTTTAAACCACTCTGACGGCAGAGGTTTCTATGCTGTAAGTTCTGGAGCTGTGGCCCTCCAGGCCTGCCGGCCAAGAGCCTTTGCCCACCGTCCAGGCTGTGCTGAGGACAAAGTGGGAAGTGCCTGCAAACACAGCAAGCTTCCTTCCTTCCTTCCTTCCTCCTGACTGCCTCGTGCTGGCACGAGTTTTCGAATAGCTCAATTTTATAACAATTGAATGCACATTCTCCAAAGCTTTGCAGACTATTTTTCTTAATAGCTTAATGTTTTTAAGACATTTTGTAAATAAAAATATGTATGTATCATATGCATACTTATGTACATTTCTATTTTTAAATTATCATTAAGAATGCAATCAATTTTCAGGGAATATAGGAAAGAACAAGAACAAACATTACACTGTTTATCTTCTATTCAGTAGACTGCTTTTTATAATCTAGAAAGGCTATGTGGCTTAAGAAAGGCTTAACATATGATGAGACAAGGTTTGAATGCAAAATGGCATGCTTCTTTCCAGAACTTCCCCTCAATGGCTTAAAGATTTGTCTATGTACAAACATTTGCACTTTTCACTTTCTCTATGGGCTGTTCATTCTCTGGACCTTAGCACAGAATTAATGTACTTTTCTGTCATATTTACCATTACGATTTTAAAAACTGTATTTCCTAATCTTAGTAAGTATCTATAATGCTTAGAAAGAAGGCATGGAGTGTGTTTGAAGAGGACATAAATTTACTGTCTGTAAATATATAGATGCAGAAATCCCACAGAAAGAGGTTTATCATTAACTAAAATTCAGAACATCAAAAATATTCAAATTGAACCCTCTAGCATCTTCAGCTCCATATCAAGATGGTATTACCGATTTCTGAACATAGTCACTAATTGCTTTTGTCTGTGAAATGTCTTTTACCCCATTAAAAAAGCCCAGGGCAAAATCCGTGTATGTTATGGACTTAGTTCCCAATACTTTGTAACTCACAAGATCTGATAATTATGATAAAAGTCTAAAGACTCCCATGATCTGAGTCTAATCCTTTCCTTGTGTACTATGCTTGTAGCATTAATTATGATTTTTATATATATGAGAATGCATTCACTAATTTTGAAATAGCCAATCAATTTAAAATCAAAATGCACATGAAGAGCTGTTTCCCATCTGAACATACAAGCATAGATAAACTTTCCTAGCTATAGAAATATCAAAATTAATAGGATAGATGACAATATTTGCATCAGTTCCAACTTTTGCCAAGAGACTTTTAATCATAAGATTTAGAAGTTCTCCAGTCAGTGTCTAGACAGGCAGGAAGATGTTGGGACCACTGCAAATCCTGGTCTCTCTAATTATGATGTATGTTAAGGAATTACAGAAAGAAATTGTAAATATCAAACTTGAATTGATGTCACAGTGTGGACTCAAAGGGCAAATGCAGCACTGTATGTTTTTTGCAGCGACCTGGAGTTTCCTGTGGGTTATATTACAGGTTCCTCATAAAGCATTTATCGAGTCTGCTATTACAAAGTAGAGATTTCTTTGTAGAGCTAATTTCAGTCTTGTGTTTTGACTACTCGGTGTTTTTGGAAGATCTTCTGACTGATTTCAAAGCTTGTAATTTTAAAATTATATTGTCTGCAATATGGAAGGCTCAGTAAGATATCTGACAGTTGTGTATCTCTACAAAGAAAAATGGTTTTTATAATGATTAAATAAAACTATGTTTTTCTGGCTTAACCTTTTTGCCAATAGAAATTTTGCTCATCTTAAAACTTTTTGAGAATGGGAGGAAGTAGCTTTTCTTTTTCTCTGAATAGTAAAAGAAATAATCTTCAGAAGTGATTTATTTCAGTCCGTAGTTGTTTTATTGAGTTTTTTTTGTATCTCAATTGAGTGGGGCACCCCAAGTACCCTTTATCGAACTCCATAGGTGATATCTGAATGTTGTCACTGTAGCAACAGAATTGCAGGTGAGGGATTAATACATTAGGACTTACAGAGGTGGTCATGAATAGAACGGAACAGGACTGTATACCAAAACAGCCTTTTTGTTTGTTTTACAGTTTTGATTATGGTAGTAGCTTTGCATTAATCAGTTTAACACTAGAGTACAACTTTGCTTACTACATGAATTTGAATAAATTATTTGGCTTCCCTGCACCAAACACACATCTAAAGAGCAATAATATGTCATCTTAGCGCTTTTGTCGTTGTTTCGAGACTGGGTAGGAATTTCTTTCAGATAGAACTCATTAGAATACGTTGTATGTGTATTATGTTATATATAATAGTGTATCTATATATATGTATCAATATACATATATTTAACATTTGCATTATCAATTCCCTTTATTAACTGTGCTGTTTTTAATTTGTCAAAGACTTTAAAAAAAAGGAGGGGGAAATGTTAGCTAAAATAGGGAATGAGAAATACATGTTGACACATATTCATTAGACATCATGCAAGTATTTTCCACGATTCATACTATATCAAGAAACTTCCTCAAAAGTTTGGAAGGTATTTTGGAAAAAATGTTTACTTGTGGTGTTTAATATACCTTCAGTATATTTGCCATATTTTTAAACACAAATCCAATACTTCAGTGCTATCTGAAGTGAAAGAAAATTTATCAATTTAAAATTGACCTATTTTAAAATCTCGAATGCAGATTTTTTTTTAATTTCAAGCACATTAGCATGGATGGGGGAAAAAAAAAGTTGTTCAGATGCTTATCTTGAAACAACAGAGTGAAAACAATCAGGATTTGATAATTGTAAATCACCCTACTACTGTACAAAATACCCTGGAAAATAGCTCTTATAAAATAACCTGTAACCATCTGCTATTTTGCTTTTACAAATTCCAGTAATTTATACCAAATTTTCTTTTTATTAATGTTGTCTGTCTTATTTTCTTTGACTGTATGTGTACCTACTGAGGTTATGAATGATCAGCTGCAAAGCAGAAGTCACAGGAAATGTGTATGTGCACTGACCACATTTTTTTTAGGCTTTTTCTGTTTGTTGATGTTCGGCTTAGTCCATTTTCCAATCTGAAAGAAAACAATATCTACTTAATTTGCCTTTGCAAGTGGACCTGAGGTAAAAATTTATTGCAGATACTCACAGATACCACATCGTTTTGAGAAATATGTAACTTTTGCATTTACGCCATTACTTTGGAGTAAGGTAATTATTACAGTGTATGTTATTGGAGGTTGTATATTTTGTTAGCTACTACTGGAATTGATTGCTCAATTCACAGAATTTATTTTGTATTCTTTAACCAAGTTTGAAATTGATAATTGATGAGTAACAGGCATGATTAACATAAAATAACAAAGATAAAATAAATTCCATCACTTCTGGGGATGGGGGAGGAAAATAATACTCTTCAAATTCAGGGCGACAGGTTTATGCATAACGGTTTAAAGCAGACTCAGCAGATGGACATAGTCAGTCACGTACAGCTACCTGATATTTGGTTGTCAAAGACCTTGGACTGTGCTGGAAGCAGACATATTTACCTCTCACATTTACAGACGGGTCAGGACTGAGGTCATGAACAAAAGAGTGAAAGAAATCTCAGACTTTGCCTGCTAGCACTGTATCTTGGGATGCAGCTCTCTTCTGCCTGAGTTCAATTTCTAATGCTCCCTGACCCTTACTCTGTTATAAATAATCAGAAATATTCATTACAGAATGGCAATAGCTTTGGAGAAGTGATGGAGTGTATATTATAAAAGGAAAAATACATCCAGTTCTCATAACTCCTTGCAAATTGTATTGGAAAGCCTTCAGCTGAATATATTCACATCCTGCTTTACAAAATGCTACAAATAATGTGATGAGTTGAATTATTCTCAAATAATTCAGCTCATGTAGATGTGTGTGTACCTATTTCACAGTGCAGAGGGTTATCGTTTTCTGTTTTCAGACTGATACAGCATATTGAAATACTCAGAAAAAATCCTTTAATTTAAGGTCAGGTATCACTAGTAAAGTCATGAAGTCATACAGATTGGGGAGTGCTAACATGGTGCTGCTTTGGTTCTTTTCTATTTCTGTGGGGTTTTTTGTTTTCTCTATTCCACTTTTCCAGACATTAATGAAAAAAAAAATCTGACTTCTGGCTCTGATTCCACAACTCAGTCACTTGCAACAGATACAAAAGAAGAGTGTGCTCTTGGTAATATCATTCCTGTGTATTCAAATTTAGTGAAGGGGGCTCTAGAAAGAATCATGAGGCTCTTTTTTTGTATTAATACTGAATTTGGGGGATGGCTTGCTTTGGATAACTTTCCATTTGTTCTTCTGAAACTTGTTACATTTTCTGTTTTTTTTTTCTCTGCAGCCAAAAATGATAGAAGCACTGTTGGGTTTGGAACTCTTCCTGCTGCTTTGTTTTTCTCACCACAGAAAATGAAATTCCGTAATGCATTTGCAAGCTGATGCTTTAATAAAAGAAATGAATTGTACAAGAGCAAGGAATGCAAGATTCAAAGGCTTATTCAGGCTATGTTATGGTCTATAACATACCATACCAGCTGAAGTTCTGATAGGAATGCTAAGTAAAATTTTCTTCAGTGCAACACAAGAAAAGCAGCTATTAGTTTTTGTTAATTAGTTTATTTTTTCATTAATTTAATTTCATTAACTTTATTTATTAAATATCTGCCTTCCATTTCTAGGTGCAGTATTTGCTTTGGATAAGACCACAGAAGTCTGCTAAGTTGTAACATTTGCAAATGTTCAACTTGCTACTGAAAAGAAATAAAATCTTCCCTTGTAGGCTTCAAGCACCAGTGCAACTTAGAAACTGTAGCAGTGACAGCACTCACAACTAAATTCCTGTTCTGTGCTTTAGCTCTTAAAACTTCGGTGTATTTATCATTATTACTATTAATATTCAATACAAATCATATATATAAGGTTACTGGGAATGGCACTGTAGTCTGTACACGTTGTTTTCTAAAACATTGAAGCACAACATAATATACCTCTGAGGGCAATATTTTTTACTTTGCGATTGTTCCTATTATTTATGCTTATATTTACTTCTATATTGATTTATATTTGTTACTTCTATATTGATTTGTATTTGTTTCAGTTCTTTAGTAAGGAGGGGCAATTCTGACATCTACAGTAGAGTGAAAGCTAATCATGTTATGTGTGGCAGTGATTAGTGGAGGCTCCTGGGTTTAAGGAAGCCTGAGCATAGGTCATGACTGTCTGCAGCGAGTGCTCTGGCACAGAAAGAGTGAAGTCTACTGTTCTTTCTACAATGACAAGTTTGTGTTTGCAGGGAAGTAAATGTGTATAGGAAGTCACATCACACTCAGTGATCCATACTGATTCCCCATGTAGATTTTCTATGCTCAGTGTTGTTCACTTTTGAAAAAAGAGAGTGAGCTCTTACAGAGGATTCTTATGGCACATTAACAGTGTCCACAAGTGGAGTAAGTGCAGAGTCCCCTATAAATTTACAGCCTTGTTTACTGCATAATAAGTTCCCAGGGGAGGTAGACTCTCAGGTGCAGTGATCCGTAGAGGCTAAGAAGACATTGGAGGCAAGCGGACTCACCAACATTCTTCAACTGATTACTCATAAACCTTGGAAAAATACCATTTTAAACTCTGAGACAGCCTAATTTTATCCAAACAGTGCACTGTTTTAAATTCATTTACCCTAGAAAACTTCATGTGTTGCCCTGGTAATTTATGTGATGTTCCTTTGCAGGAACAAAAATCTATCTTACACTTAACTCTTTTTGATAATTAATTCTCTCCCATCTGCTTACAGCTGGTATGGTAGAAATGTGCTTGCATTTCCTTATTTGCTCATGCCTTGGAGTCATCTTTTAACGCAAATAGCTTTGCATCTCCCAATAATTTTGAAATGAGCCTTTTTCACTTTCTGGCCAGCATGTCCAAGTCACATTCCTTGTTGCAATGTTGTTAGGGGAATGCAACCTGACCTTTTTATACTATTTAATAGGAAGGTACAAGCTTTGTATCATATATGATACATCCTGCACTCAAAATATGTTTATAAGAGCAGTGTGATCACATTCACATAAACAGAAACATCGTACCTCCGAGTTTATGTGTTTTCTTCTCTCTGAGAAACTCCACAACATTTAAAGTACATTATTTTTGCAACCAGGCAATAATTTCCACCTAATAAATAATTCCAGAGTGTTGCTGCTCTAACCAGCTTAGTTTACTTAACACAAGATAAGGCTCTCCATATTTCCCCTTGCCCTGAGTAATGCATTGTACATTTGTGTAGAGTGGGTTTTTTTAAACACTCCTTAAAAGAGTTATCTTTTGACCCAGTTTTCATGGTAAACGTATGTAACTTCTGCCTTGCATATCCTATTTATTGAAAAAGCCTGCAACAAGCCAGGAGAGAATTCCTCCAAAACAAAATAATACAGGAACAAAGGAGCTGGCCACAAACTAGGCTATTCTTAAGACCTCAGCAAATGAGCTCTGTTGACTTAGGATGCATCGAAGCTTTCCTGCCATGTGTCGTCTGCAGTGTTGGTTTGCTTCTTATGCAGTGAGATAAGCAACAGTCCTGCAGTGGAAAGAGAGCTCTAAATGTCCATTTAATGAATAAAATGTGTGCATGCAAGATGTGGATGCACATGTTGTCTGCAAAGATGTATTTGACCTTTGTAATTACAGCTTCCAGTCACAAAGGTTTTACTTGCATTTTACAGAAGATAAGTAAGGTGATTCTTTTCAACTTAACTGTGTTTAAGGAGGTCTAATTTTCAATTAGGCTTTTATTCTAAAGTATGTTATTACTTTTTGTTACTCTTAACTGGTGACAGACAAGTACCGATTTGTATTTATATTTTTAAATTTGTTTGGTACTTTTTGAAAGTAAAAGTTTGATACTTTTTAATAAAGTAAACATTCCTTTGAAATTATCCTCACCAAACCCAGTATTGAAAACTCTGGAAGTCCTCTTTTTCAATTAATACTAAAAACTGAAACATGCATCAGTCCTTATTCATGTGGTGTCAACTACTCTGATGAGCTGTTCTTTTGTCACCGTAACTCATATTTTTC
This sequence comes from Ibidorhyncha struthersii, assembly GCA_013398815.1. Lineage (NCBI taxonomy): Eukaryota > Metazoa > Chordata > Aves > Charadriiformes > Charadriidae > Ibidorhyncha > Ibidorhyncha struthersii. The sequence continues at coordinate 1,161,849 of VZSZ01010372.1, forward strand.
TAATTCAGTTAAGACCTGCCAGAAAAGGACTTCAGGTGTTCAATTAGCTTAGGTTTAGTTAAATAATAATTCTAAAAAATTGTTTTAGAAAACCACTGGAAATTTGGCTCTGTAAAATTCAATTAAAATACTACTTTTGCATGAAAACACATGTTTTGTTGTTGCATTTTCAAATTAAATTGTTTAATCTAAAAAAATATAATGAAGATACATTTTGAAATTATTTTAAGTAAATGTTTTGTTATTTAAATTTCAAAGTCTTTGATCTTTTCAGGGTGTTTCCTTTTTCACAAACAACTGCATATAATCAATGAAATGGCTGTATTTTTTAATAATTTGAGTAAATATAATTCCAGCTAAAAAATATCAAAGCTCTCCTAAAATGAGTGGAAAAGAACAAGGATGATTTTTCTTTAGATCAAAGTCTGTTCTGAGACAGGACACGTGGCAAGGATCTGAGCCCAGTGCATGGCAGTGTAGATACTATTCGTTGTGACTACAGCAGAAAGTATAAATCAAACCATATTTCTGGTTGCTTTAACTTGTTCTGCCCACTTGTGAGGAAGGCAGCTGGTTAATTCATGCTGTGGCATATATAAATGTGGATTAAGGTCACCTTTGGTTACTCTTAGTACAAAACAGAATTGAATATTTCACATTTCATTTTCCTCCATATACAAACCTCTCTACAAGTATTTTTTCTATTAATATGCTAGGGAAATCAGTGCTTTTGGTTTATGTACTTTAAAGTTCATTTCTGCTGCAGAATATAAGCCATGGAATGAATGAAATAATCATTGTGAATTTTGGCATATTTTGCTGAAAATATGTACTATTTTCAGCATTTGACTACATACAATATACCTTATAAAACCTCTCATTTGCAGGGATCTTGCTGAGCAGAATTGACAGCCTGATACTAGCTAATGAGATTTGGATACCTGACTTCAAGTGGTTACGGTTCAGTAGTTACTATTTGCTATGTGTGGGAAAAAATACTAAACTTCTGTCAGGAGTTTGCGCAGTTGCAGTTGTAGGTCAAGTAACATCAAATAGTAAAACAACATCATTTCCTGAATTTGTTGCTTCATGTCCTGTCCACTGGTAACAGTGACTGGGAAAATTTCTCTGATCTTTGCTTATACAGTCTCAAAGTATACTTTTCTAGATGGATATGTTTAATTTTTATCTTTAGGAAGACAAATGCGCAGATTCAGAGCCACTGATCTAGTGGATTTTAAGGCGGCAGGAATGCTTTGTAACGTTGTGTTGGTGTTTTTTCTTATTGTAACCACAGTGCAGTGAATTAGCTTGTTTAAAGAAATACTTATTCAAAAGAGGCTTGATCAGTTTTCTTCTTGACCTTTTTCTCTACATTATCCGAGTCCTTCATCAACACTATTCAGTTTATCTCCATAAAGCTTCTTGTGTGGGTTGCGATCAGATTCCATTTGAAAGCTGGAAACACAGGCAGAAGGTGGCTTCATAAAAAACTTTCATCATCTAGAAACTCTGTGATAGATAGGAAATTGTCCTTACTGTACTCCAGTTCTTTGATCACCAGACTGTTCGTACTATTCTGACTGGTTTCGGCTGATTCAATGTGTAATGACTATGGTAACTCCATAGGTAAACAGTTTAAACAATCTGGTAATAGGAAGTTTTACTTCATTTTACAGTCCTATTTTGCTTTGATTCATATTTCTTCTTTAAACAAAAGCTCTTTTAACTACTTATAACTACTTCTTTCTATTCATTTCTTTTAACAGCTTGTCTTTATTACTGGTATTCTAGCCATAAACCTAAGTATGAGCTTTGCAATCTTAATGGGACCTAAACTATTTTTTTTGTTTGTTTGTTAAATGTAGATTAAAATGTAGTTGCAAAAAAATAGTATTTTTTTAAAAACTTGATAGCAAAGTATAAACACATTGATAAATTACAAAAAAAAACCCCAATGTTATTAATTAAGTTTTATAATTAGTATTGTAGGTTTCTTGGGAAAACCCACCTAGTGAGTAAGATCTTGTACTTCATTAATTTCTGTTACCAAGTTCCAATTTCATTTCGAGTCTTTGCAGAGGTAGACTGCAGAGGACTTTGATATGGCTGCTTAGTCGCAGAATGGGAAAAGGATATCTTGAGGCTCTTGTTTATACAGTTATCTGCCACCTGTGTTAATTTTTCTGAGCTGTAAATTGTAATGCAGTCCATAAATAATTTCTGACTCCTCCTCTCTACCTATATAGACTGGTTCAATCATTCCCAAGTAATGAAATCTTCTAAAAGCACAAGTATTACATTACTGCTGGTGGTGATCCAGTCCACTACATTGAGTCAACACTTAAAATTATCCCTCGGGTTTCACGTGCAGGTCTAATTAAAACCTAGAATTTGGATAGTCTTTATAGCCAGTTGGTTCATAATTCCCACAGAGCACATGGAAAATCTAATCTTCCCCCTTTTTTTTCTTATCCTTTAGACGGCAGCGTAGCAGATGCAAAGCTCTGTGCTGCTGAAGCACCAGCTGCAAAGGATGCCTTCAGTGGAACAGTGTTGAGCTGTACGGAGCTGCCATGCTAGCTGGGGCGCTGAGAACATTATTACCCTTGCCCGTGTACATGACTAGCCTGCTCCGTTACCCAAATTTACCCAGATGTCTCTTTGTCCAGGTTAGGTGCTTCTAACCTGCCCCAAATTACATACATGCTACCATTATATCATAACAAAGTTTTTTTTAAGTGAACTTTCTTTCCAAAGTATTACAGAGAGATTGTTCCATCTTTATTTGTGCAATAGCGTAGGCAGCCAACGGAATTTTTTCTATATGGAAAGTCAGCTTCAAATGTTATCCTAGTAACAGTTCTTTCTGGAACTAGCGAAGCAAAAGTTGTTGATAATTATAATGAGCCTATTAAGCCTAGTCATGAGTTTAGTTCCATCAGGAAAAGTTTTAGATTATTTTCTCATCTCTTCTGTTCTGTTGAGAATAATTAGTGGAATGATAATCTGCTTACCTAAAAGAGGAATAATAATTGTTTTCTAATCCCAACACAGTGTGTGATTTAAAACAAAGGCATTACACTTTTGAGTGGTTTGTGGTTGGGTTTTTTTTCTGGTTTTTTTTTTTTTTTTTAATTAGAATTTGGAAAGCCATAAGTGTAAAACAGATTATATGGTCAGTTAAGGTGTTTTGGGTTGCTTTTCATAACAACAGTGCCACTGAGCTTGCTTGGCTCTCTCACATCTAATAAGGCTACAAAAAGTTCCAGAGGCTTCCACGTACGACAGATTTGCAACTGCAATTACAAGGATAAGTCCCTAGCAAGATGACTATTAAGGTATGTGCTTAACATGGCATTACATCATAACAAGTAGTAGTAGTAACCTTGCCCTTCTGATTGTCATTGTCGCTGAAGTATGTAGAAGCAGACACCAAGGACACTTACAGGACTCCGATTCGAAAGCAAATGATCTGCTATATTAACAGCAGCATTATATATTTGCTAAAGATACAGAGATACCTTGTAATGTTTATGACTAGGAATGTCTGCTGTCTAATGCATCAGCTGCTTTACACATGGTAAAATCAATAATGGTCTTAGACAGTTTTATAGTTTTGAAATATTTCAGATACCCGTGCTGGTGCAGAAGCTTGTTGTTTCTGAGGAAAGAAGGTTTGCATTTGGTGTCTTAAACACTACATACACTACAAGCTATTATTTCTCTTGGAAGCACAAAAAGATATAAATGCAGAAAAAAAATCACTATGTTCCAGTGACTAAAAAGAGAAACAAAATGGCTAATTCCTGAATTTGTTCTTACTAGGTTTAGGTCACTCATAGGAATAGGTGCTTTGTTTCATGACAGCTCTTGGTGACTAGGAGCACAGTGATTTCTGTGTTATTCCAAAGGTGTTTGGGGTTGGTTTGAGTAGCTCTTTGTGACCCAGCTTTGCTAGTGCTTTCTCAAAAAGGGTGCTAATCTAAATCACAGACAGAAAAAAAAACGTGATCACTTTAAAATACGGAAGTTTTAATGGTAATTTCTACTGTTGCTTAAAAAAGGTTTTGAGGCAGTGTTGACTATAGTCATTTAAGTCCTACTTGATTTTGATGGAATCACGAGAAATTACTATTTCTTTTCTGGAGCACTAACCAGTAGCTGTGCTTAGTTTTTTATATTCTTTGGCAGGAAGTTGCTATTTACTCTGGCATTGATAATTACAAGTTACAGTTTGAAGGACACCGTGGGGAGAATTCTGTGTGTACTAAAAACAAACTCCATATTACATTAATGACCGTGTTTTCATGTAGATCATCAAAAAAAGGACTGGTACCACCCTGCTGCTAACTATAGAAAATGTCAATTTCTTGCTCTAAGGACACCAAAAATAAAAGATAATTTGGAATTAAAAATAAAAGATCTATAACTTGGTGACATAGATTATGACAATAAAGCAGAAATTTAAATTAGCACTCGGCATTAATCGTGGGAAAAAATACTGATAAAATTCTATGTGCTTTTTAACACTATCTCTTCAAAAGAACTAAACTTCAATACTGATTCTCCTCCTGTGAATAGTAAATATAATATATTTTTGTGATAATATTAGAATAACGTTTCTTGTCATGGTTTAATGCCTTGTTTCTGCATCACTAGGGAAGCTGCTTAATATGAGCAGAACAGCAGCAAAATTGATAATAGAGGAGACGCAGCTCACAGTGTAATGCTTAAACAAGTACTATTGATAGAACAAACAGTGATCTAGCCTTGTAAAGCACCACCTTCTAACTGAAGAACATTGCTGGTTTTATGTAAATTTTCACAGAGAAACAGACCATGAAATATGTTCTCTATAGAATACTTGTGCAGAGGATGGAGTATATGCTTGCTGAGAAATGGATGTCTGAGACTGCAGTGGAGATGCCTGCTGCATTTCTTGGTAGGCTATTTGTGAAAACTCTTAAAATAAAAAAAAAAAACAAAACCCACCACGAGCAATTCATGTTACCCAGCTGTTACCTTACGCTGCTTTACCTGCCTGCTTTGTCAGTGCTGTGTTTGTGCAAGTATGTATCGGTTTTAGTGTGTTGACAAGTCAGACAATAGAGAGATTTCTTTAACATGTTATAGGTACAGTCTTGTTTTGTATTCAGTAACTTGTGTATCATATTTACGTCCTTGTTATTTTAACATCTGTACATGACTCAGAGAGATCAGAGGTTATATTAAGGCAGTTTGTCTCCTGCAAAAGTTACAAACCAAAAATGATTACATACTGAAAAAACAGCTGTATCTAATTACAAAAATAGTGTACTCTCAAAATCAATATCCTTGAAAGAAAAAAGAATTAAAAGCAATAATAAAATCTACTAGAAGTTAAATTGCTATGATATATTAGGGTACGTTACTAAAATGGCTTCCTATCTTTTCAACGGTGCATTGAAAAGTAAGGCAGGATGGATGGATGAGTCATAATATCCATTATTAAGAAATGGTTAGGACTCACCAATATCCTAGGGTCATTAGGCAGCTTAATGGAAAATAATTCTAGATCCAGAAAAGGACTGTCTTGCCCCATACCTTCTCATAACTGGGTGGAGTATCTATAGCAGTGCCTCCTTGTAGTCCAATACGAACACAGTATAACTTAGGTTGTTTATCATCCTCCTTGACAGATAATATACAGTGCTGTCCTGAAGGAAGTAAAATAGAAATAAAGCTTTCAAGAAATGTGTAGAATGGCTGCCATGCATGTGGAAATGTGAAAGTGAAGTCTGTCATGAGAAAGCTGAATTTGATAGAATGACTAGCATCTATTCTGGCCAACTTCTTAAAGACTGCCTGAGTATAACCATGTTTTTTCTATACTTTTTCTTTTAAGAGTTTAAGTGAGAAATATATTGTGCAAAGCAGATGACATGAATACACATTAATCACAATTGTCTTTTGCCATTCCTTATTGTAATAATATTTTCTTCTTACCAATACTGCATTTATTTTTATTTCTTTTTAACACTGTTGGATTTATTTATATGTTTCTCGATTGCTGAGTTTCTATTTTAACAACATGGGGACTAAGGCTACCTAATTCTTCTAATGCATAGACTTAGAGTGCAATGTTATGTTAGCACACTATGGACCATCAGTGGGATGAAGGTGCAGACTGCGATACTTCTCATGTAGGATTAATAGCATTTGGGTATAAAGATGATTTACATCATCTTCCATACTTCCATAAGGGTGAATAGATAGCATGTTGCACCCTTTTATAAGGGTGGATAGATAGCAGGTTGCAATTCAATTTTCCATTATTTCTTTAATTAAACATGAAGCCCAGAACAAGTTCGATTACATCAATGAAACAGTATATTTCTCAGTATATGTTACAATTTTGTTAAATCGATAAATTCCAAACTAAAACTTTCCTGTAGAATTTTTCTGACAAGCTTTGTTGTAAAGTGCCAAAGTACTCTGAATTACTGGGCCCTAACTGCCTCATGCTGCCCATCAAAAATTTGTGAGTACCTTTAATCTTAATTTCTCTTCACCTTAATTCCTTTAGCTCTTGTTGGTCACATATTTCATCTCACAAAGACTCCATGAAAGTAGATTCATTATTATTGGTGAAAAGTCAGATACCCCAGTGATGAATGTTAAAAAGTGGTGGTAAGATGAATAATTCTCCCATCAAGAGGTGAACAGATCTGTACTGAGATCTAAATTTGACGTGTGCAGTAAAAATGTTACAAGTCACACTGCTGAAGACACACCAACAAAATGAACTATGTGTTAAGTAAAAACTCTGCATCCAAGACCATATAATCAAAAACTATATGAAACTGCTTACATACAGAGGCCTCAGAGGTTGCAAACACAAGCTTAATTCAGGCATCTCATCTTATCATACTTGACTTTTTCAATGAGAGTGTTCTGTCTGAAATTAGTGTGTGAGGGAAGGTACACGTGCATATTGATTGGAAAAACCTTACACATTTCTACAGCATATGGGAAACTCTACATACCACAATTAGTAATTTTTAAGTATTTTTTTAAAACTTGCAAGAAATAAAAAGAGCAAGTCACAATAGCAATTAAAGCCCATTCTGTCAACGTCATACACTGTTGTAGTGTGCTTATGACTCTGGTTCTTCATTACCTAGATTTCTGTGGGCTACTGATATCTCTAAAATTAAACTAAGTTTGAGAACTATCTTAGAAATAAAGACCTGGAATAACCTCCAACAACGTCCCACTCTCCCAACTTTAGGCACAAGCATGTAGAAAATGACACTTATGTGGGCAGTAATGACAAAAGCTACTTAATGCTTTTTTTGTCTTAGCAATCACCTTGGATTGAGGCTGTTTTCTTCTTACACCACAATAAATAACACCGCATTTAAATAAGAAAGGAAAAATGAGATGAGAATGCATAAAAGAGTAAATTGTGTATGACCCAACCAATGAACAGTGCAGACAGTACATGTTCTGAATAAAAGTTGAGGTAGTTAGCTCCCTCTGAAAACTAATGTGGTGCTTATGAATAACTTGTGGGAATGAACAATGGCAGGTAAGTGGTTGTTTCTGCCATCGCGGTTTAGATTCTTAACCCTCAGAAAAGAAAGACAAATTGCATACAGGATTTTTAAAAGCCTTGATGGAATTATCCTCATGTTTTTCTTAATATTCCTTGAGGTAATCATCACATAACTCCTTTTTAAATAAGCAAAAATCTCTGCTCTTTTTAGAAATAGTTTCAGTGTGAGATACAGAAAAGAACAGACTTACAAGAAAAATGTATTCCTTTTCATTCTTTACTGAGTTAGAACTGCATGTATTTAAAGTGCTTCTCTAGTTCTGCATATCATGGTATCAAAAAGTTGGAGTCTACTGAGGTGTGAGGAGCATTAGAGTGATATAATTTACAGGATCACCATGGATTTGTGATTTGCATTCCTGGCTGAGCAGTTCAGACCTAGGAAGTTCAAATAAGAACAAGTTTAACACACCCCTCTCTGTTCTCCACCTAAATGGAAAGGAATGAAAGAAAGAAAGAATTGAGATTTAGTTGTTCTGTAAAATGTAAGCATTACTAATAGGAAACTAAAAAGACCTAAACCAAAATTAAACTTATAAAGAATGTGGAAAACCTACAGGCAATCTGGATATGCTGAAATACTTTATATGGCAGTTTCACCTTGTATTCTTTCTGATGTATGAGATACCTCAGATAATGTACAAACATCTTAGACACATCTGTGATTGCAGCAGGTATACCACAATTGTATCTTAGATAGGATTGTGAAGGAAAGAATTTTCACTTACCCTGTTGCTGTGAATAATGTTTAAAAAAAGTCTAAGGTAGATTCCACACAGAATCATCCAAATGGGAATTTACTTATGTATTTGTGAACAGAGATGTCTATTAACTGCATCACTTGAGTATGCAGATTACATGTTGTCTCTAGCAGAGATCCTGCTGGTTCATGGTTAGTGTACAGTTTGTCCAGAAGTGAATTTAGTTTTTAATTAAGCCATCATAAATAAAGGAAATAATAGGAAACCTATATGACTTTCAAAAAATACCTTTCATATTTCTGATAAAACTGAAGATGTAAAATGGTATAACTTCTAGTAAATGTAATTTAGTATGCTTTCCTTTTTTGCAGTGTTTCCATATAGAAAATACCTTTCTGAGAAAGTCAGGATCAGTCACTTCAGTAAACACTAAACTCAAAGAGGTTGTTTGTTGTCTATTGAAAATTTTCAGAGAGACTGTTGTTATTGCCTTCAGTGGAAGATAAAAGGTTCTTACTACAAATATGTTATTTAATGAGCTGACTTTTCCAATTTTTAAATAAGTTCTCTTTAAAATATTCTAAGAAGTGTCAAAAAAATCACACTGGATAGTACGGAAGCAGGGGGTTAAGTACATGAAAGAGAATGTGTTTGCACACAAAGAATGAGTGTCAGTTCAAAGATACCTGTGACCTTCCTATTTAATGAACACAAACCAGGCATAGTTCTGTGTTCTAATTGCAGTCAGACCAGCAGCAATCTAAACTAATGCTATTCTTTATTCTCTAAGTGCTCTGATTGTGGTGAAAAAGCAGCAAATACCCTGCCAAAGTAGTGTGCCTAAGATGAGGAAGAATAATGGTAGTTCAAAACTACAGTACAAATCGTGTGTGGTTATAAGATGCAAAACATAGCAGGAAGAACATCTAGTCTGACGGAGATCTAAAGGAAAGAATTACATTCTGATTCTTTTCAAAACTGTCTTTTAAATCCAGGCTAATGTGACTCCAGTGTTTTTTACAAGTTCATTTTTCAGTAAGGACTACAGATTTTTTCAGGCGTTCTCCCATTGCTTGAGAGACTAACTGAGTGCTGTGGTGAGCACACCAGCTTGGAAAGTATTTCTTTTAATTAGGCTGACAATAATAAATTTCTTATTCAGCTGAATGATATTTTCTTATACCTCTTTTTAGTTTTATGTATCGTAAAGATATACTAACAAATACTGTTTTCAGTTGAAAAATGGAGAACCTGAGATAGAGTTTAGATACCTGAGGTCACACAAGATACAGCGGTAGATTTAGAAATAGCAACTGCCTCTCCTGATTCCTGTTCCTTTCCTGTTATTTACATTGTTTCAGTATTTCATACCACTTCTTCAAAATACTATTCAATAAGTTTTGTCCTCTCACAGGATAAAATACAGTGAGAAATCCATTCAAAAAGAACATCTTTAAAGCACATTCATCACAACTTTTCTCAAGCAAAAAGTAATGTAGCAAAGGTTTTATATTTAAGAAATATTGTTCTTTATCAGTCTAATAGTACTACTAAATATATAGCTCATCTCTGTCAATTTATGTATCCATACTTCAGCCATTAGGCAGATACAATGCAATTTTTAATTATTTTACTGATGAAAAGCCTCCTAATTACTGCATAGTGGTTCTGGGCATTCAGTGCACTGCTCCTTTAGTAGTGTTATTCACTAAGTAAGATTTAACTTACCTATTGTATTATTATGATCTCTGGGTTGTATCATTATGATCACTGGAACGTTTTGTCACACAACAAACAATCCAACAGTCCTCTCATGTGAATACAATTTTGCCAATCTACATCTTTCCTCAGTTTTGATAAAGAAATACAAGACATTTTGACTGGAAGCAATATCCTTCAATGTATTTTTTAGGGCTCTTTTTATTGTACTTGTTAGACAATTGTGCTTTTTGCCAATAAATTGCCTAAGACATTCTGAGTTGTTTCTAGCATTTTACTTAGAATACCTGAGTTGTATCCTTAGATTTCATTAGAATTCCTTTTTCAACATCCATTTGCTGAATAACCGCAACAAACAGTCTGCCTTCAAATCAGCAGGACTGCTGAAAAATTTGTTTGATCTTAATTGTATGTATATGCTCGTTGGCCTTTAAAGCAGCGTGGCAATCACAGCATATATTGGTTTTTGTGAAGTACTTTTGCAAACTTCTTCTGTCTTTAGGATGCTATTCAAAGATGAAATATGTATAAATCAGGATGTTTATAAAATTTTCCATTTGCTCTCACCCACTTTTTAGTACAGTTCCATAAAAAGGACTTTATGTTAAAGGAATTTCTGTTTCTACAGGATTTTAAAATGTTATAAAGCTGGTAGATTTGTGGTCCGTGTTATTCTGGATATTGTGATCACCCTAAATGATGTCTTCATGAAGAGCTCATGTCTTAAAACCAGTCTTAGAGTTTTGATGCATTATTGATATGCTTAATAGAACTGAATGAGGTTTTAAGTTTTAGGCTCTCGGTGCTTGTTTACACGTGTGTACACAGGAAAATTAATGCAAATGAGTTCTGAAATTATCTTAATTCATTTTATCTTTAGGAGTGAAATAAGATAAACTAAATTAAGACCATTTTAATTTTAAATAAGAATATCTACACAAGGAGTTAGGATAATGTAATTATTCCACTTCAAAGTTCATACATTTTAGTTAATTCCAGTTAGCCTTCTTGGGTATCATCATGTTGGTAAATTCCTACGAATAGCCTATCTCTAATGTAGTAATGTAGATGAACAGGAGTGCTCATGGCATCTGTCTCCACAATGTGAGCAGAGAACAACTTTCTTGGAAATGGTTCTTTCTTCTGTCATATGTTATAAAATAACCAATACTCTATTTTTTAAAAAAATTTAAACGTAATCACATGATATTGCACAGGTTATGTTCACGCACCTCACCTGAAATAAATTTTACTTTATTTTCCAGCGAGTTTGCTTTCTTCACATGGTTTCTCTTCCCCAGAGCAATATTGCAAACAGCTTTTCTGTCCTTTTCTTGCTCTAACTTACTGACATTTACTCTTCAATCAGCTCTTCCCATTAGCAGCATCAGATTTCTACCTGGTTCTCTGTTTTCCTCCTTGCAAGATCCTACACTCATTCTGGATGCTTCAGCTTACAGGCTAATGACCAGTTTCTTTTGAGCTGTGTATTTCCTTTATCACATTTTCATTTAATCTATGGCCCAACTACAACACTTCTCTGCACCAAAATAGCTTTTCTTTACTATTTTATTGAACACTCTTCTTTCTTCGAGGGATGTTGTTGTTTCTCCTTTTCAGCAGATGTCTTATTCAATACTGCCAACAGCTTTTTCCTCCATGTAGCACCCTACATTTTTTGGACTTGTTTTAAAATTCTCTCAAATCTGTGCTCCCTTCTTATTCTTCCTTTGCTTCCATTTATTTTTATATCACTGCATAATATCTCGTTGCTTTCGTCTGGAAAAAACTGACAAAATGAGGTGTTTATCTATGCCTTCCCATTGGTTTGACATTGTTTTCTCCATCACAAACATCCTTTGTTACGAAAAAGCTCAAGTTTCTCATCTATTTCCTATTCTAACTGTTCTGCTTGTCCCATCACATTTCCTTATATTTCTTGCACTGTTCCTTTTATTTCCCTTGACAATAAAAACATGATTAAGCCTTAAGCCTCTCAACCTTTAAAAAAACCCAAACACCTGAAACACTGCTTCTGCTCTTCTCTCCATTTTCTTTTCGCTTATGCAGTATTTTAATTAAGGTTGGTCTGGAGCCCTTTTCCTCTCTCTTACCCCACTCCAGCTTCTGCACTCAGCTAAAACTATTGTTACCAAGCTTCCTAATCACACATTCTTAGTTGTAAGTAATTTTCATCTTACCTAGCTATCAGATGCTTTTACCAGTCAGCCATGCTCTTTTTTTTTAATATATATATATATCTTGTCATTCCTTGTGTTTATTTATTCCATTCTATTATGGAATTTGTCTGCATCTTTCTTCCATTTGTCTTACTGTGTTTTGTTCTTTAAGAGCACACAGCTCTTTATTTCATAATTTGGGCTTCTATTTTTGTAATAATACAAATCATAAAATTTTAAATGAGCTTAGCTTTTTCTTAAATCATATTGTTTCATTCAAAGAAGCTATTAAAGTTTAAGTAAGAAAAGAGATTTGAGAACACGTACAGAAATGGCTTATAGAACTAAAATGGTTAAAATGAAACATGGCACTAGCATTAACAATTTTAGGACATTATCTGAAAGTGTAAAGCTAACTAACATTTCCAAGTAGTAAGTAGTGTATAGAGTACTGTAAATTAGGGCTAGCTGTAAGGTAATAATCACACCTACCTGGAGGCAATGTAAGTATTTTATCCGGTAATTACAATGCTACATTACCTTCTTATTATACTAGTGATGTTTCATCACATAAGCAAAAGTGGGAGAGGAAAAATAAAACAAAACACAATACTTCATTCTATAGCAAGTAATTCCAAGTAATTAAGTTGCATTTTTCAGTGACTTTGTAAAAAAAAACCAAGCATCCACTTATGTCAAGGTCCATAGGCAGAAATTCAAGATTTTCAAAACTACGTGAAGCCTGTGGATATTTTTCACCGATACCTTTGAGAATTGTTCACCAAAATCCAGCATATATCTTTGAAAAACTACCGTGGAATATCATACAATGTGTGTACAACAGAGTCTCATTATGTAAACAAAATGTTTCTGAAACACTTCATGATATGAGAGGAATAAAATGGCTTGTAAAACATCAGCTTCTGCTGTTGAGTAGATTAAGCTGTTTTAATGAGAACAACATGCTGCAATTCTATGGTTTTCAGTGAAATAGCATTAGAGCAGACAGAGTTGCGTTTTGTAACTAATTGGAGAGGTTAGCTTAAAATCCACGGGCATTGCAGCCAAAGTAGGTAGGCTGGTATCTCATTTTTAACATGTGCACATGAAACTTTTAGGTGACCACAGTCATTCTGGTTTACGATAAGATTTTTGAAACAAATATTTCCAGAACCTGCAACTGGAAACTTGATGTAGTCTTTAAGTTTTGATTGAATCCACCAATATGAGTGGAAGGTAACTGTTGCGTATGAGTTTTGTAAGCAGAATGACCCAAAATATACATCAGGCAAGACTAACTATTTTTGCACCTGATATTAGTATGAGGACGTTATAAAAAATAGTATTTTTTACAGGAAAAACAGATACTGGATCATTATGGCATTGCATATTCCAAGTGTGCTGGTTTTTATTTTGACTTTTCCACATAATTTGACCTTTAGTACAGTAAATTTTGTTCTTGAACATTGAGAAAAAGTGTCGTAAGGTTAGTCCATAATAAATGAGAGTATAGTTTAGAAGTATCAGAGATTCTCTGCAGTGGGAATTAGCATATGAGACTTTTTATATAAAGTTAGAAAAGAAAAACAGCTATGCAATACATATTCATAAAACTGTATCCATAAAGCTTACTCTAAAGTGTAGGATTATTGCATTAAAGTAATTCAACTTTTCTATGAGAATGCCCTTAAACATCAAATAATCATTTATGCAATTTTGATTATTATTTTCCATATATGATTCAGTAACATTTTAGCATAGAATCATAGAATCATTTTTGTTGGAAGAGACCTTTAAGATCATCAAGTCCAACCATTAACCTACCACTAAACTACGTCCCTCAGTACCACATCAACATGTCTTTAAATACCTCCAGGGATGGCAACTCAACCACTTCCCTGGGCAGCCTGTTCCAGTGCTTGAGAACTCAGAATCTAGGATTAAACTCATGAATCTGTAATCTCAAATACTGTGTTTTTCATGTGACCTCAGGTAGAAAATATTCAATAATTTACTTTTTGTTTAACCTTAGATAGAAACCAACCAATTATCTTCTTTCACAACTAATACTGATTTAGAAATTAAAACAAAGAAAAGCCCTTCCACCAGAAAAAAAAAGATTCAGAGTGATCTAGAGGAGTAACGAGAACAATGAAGATAAACCTGTTTTATTACAAGTGCAGTAAGCCTATGCAGACTTTTTTTAACATTTTGTTCCTTCAAAACTTTATTAAAGAATATTATTTTACTCCGTTTCTTTTTCAAGAACATCTCTTCTAAGACAGGAACATGCAGGAGGGAATTGTATGCAGGGGCTTGTGGGCCAGAAAGGGAGCTTGGGACAGCGAGCCGTGAGCTGGAGTGGGTGACTCGACACTCCCACTGCAAGGCACTTTCTGGCCCAACCCGTTCCCCAGCCTTAGCAGAGGTTAGGGACAGTTGTAGGTTATAGGACAAAGGTTGTCTTCGCATGATGGGGCAGGGGGTGAGTACAGACTCTGTGATACAATTCTACTTTTATTACCTTTACTTATATATAACCCAAACTGCTGCTGAATCAGCTTTTAAAAAATAGCAGTTGGCTACATGCTTGAAAATATGGCATACAGAGCTAGAACAAAGTCATCACATTTTGAAAAAACATGTAACTAAATATTGTGGTTTACTGCGTAGCGAGGGTCCCTAAGGGTACAAGTGAAGGAGGACAGCAGATGCATGGAAAGAACAGTCACTAGATATCCCAGATCAGAAATGGCCAGTTACTGTTCACTAAAGAAATGAAAGCTAGGTGCAACTGGTTTTAAGGCATAACAAAGAACACATATGCATGTGAAACATGTTGTAAATATCTTATGGTGAAAAGGAGGTAAAAAGGGTGTATTGGGGGGGNTTTGCTGTTCAGCACAGATTGCTACTGCAGCTTCAGTAATCGTTTGTAAAGTACTACCTTTCACTTTACGATTGGGTTAAGTAAATTAGAACTGTTCAGAGCTCTGTGTGTATTTATGTGTGTTTTCTGCTCCAGCCCTTCCACATGACAAGGTGAATGATGTTGCAGTACCAAGTCAGGGTAAACTTGGAGGTAGAAACCATTATCTCTATGTGTGATTTTTGTTAATCTTTTCTATTTCAAGAATATGTACTAGTGTTACAAAATGCCACTCCTCATTAAAAAATGCAGAATCAAGACACTACTGTAAGACTATTATCAGGTGTCCCTTCAGGCTGGCACCAAATAATGCATGCACTTCTTTGGTTTTCCATTTGATTTATTCTCAGGATTTTCTACAGGCATGGTTTCATTGCAGGAAATTAGGTTGCTGTAACATGAAAATAAGAAAGGGCTTTTATGCTAAAAATCTAAATTTTTAAATCAATAAAATAGGAAAAAAATAATTTTCCTGTCAGTTTGATGCAATTAATTTTGAACTTCAAACACTTTTTAATCAGTTCTCAAAAATGTGAAACTTTATTAGCTCACTTCTCTCATCAGCTGCGAGAAGCTGCAGTTGAGGTTATATTTTCTGCGGGTTGGCAACAGAGAGACTACAATTTCTCTTAAAATAAAATTACTCTTTTACAGCATAAACTGCAGTGTGTTTTAAAACTTAAAAGTAAAACCATGAAAAATGCTCTTTAGGTGGGAGAATACTACAAATGGGAGAGGTAGTCAGCAGAAGGTCTTCAAAGAATGGGGATACCAAGCTTTCTGGAGCTCTTACGAAGCACTACACCTATCAGAAATGCTCTTTAATACCAAACAATCACAAAACAATGAGCTGAATTCAAACAAAGCAAACCACATTGTTTTTAAAAGTAGCAAAGTATTTATGGAAAATATTTTGACACTTACTAATTTTTTTTAAATCCTAAAATGTACATGCTAACAATATTAGGAAGTGTCTGTGTTTCATTTGTAATTGAGGTGAAATGAAATTTCTAACGAGGCAGAGTTTCTGGATTTTCTTCTGTTCTTGTTTTGAATGGGCATTTTAGTATTTCAGACTCAATGAATGTTCTGCTGCACCATAGCTTGTGTCAGTAGGAGAAATGGATTGTTCTGAGGTTGTCATCAGGGAAAGTGTTATCTATCTTTAGTGGAGATTATAATGTGATGATGATGTTGTTTTGCAAATATGGCACCTGCAATGATTTATATTTTACAGAGAAATAAGAATTCCTCTTATTGCCTTAGGTCTTTTTGTGCTTGTGAAAATTTGCACCAGGGCCCAGTAATTTCAGATCATGCAGTGATCTTCTGTAGTCAGTGAGCTATGTGGGAAATAGTTTTCATAAGCTGGTTGTTTGAAATGCAGTTCCAGATCTTTCTATCCCACTGCAGCATAAAAAAACAAGCAGAGCTAGATCATCTGCTGATGTAAATTACTGTCTCTGAAGTCTGTGTCAGCTCAGGATCTGCTACCAGAATTTTATGCAGAAATTTGCACATAGCCAGAAGGTTTGCTTTGCAGAAGCAGTTCAGGCTTTATGTTATACTGCTACTTGGAAGAATATGTAAACTGTAGAGGCACCAGACTTTTTTCTTCTTGCCTCCAGATGTACTATTTCAATTCTGATATTGCTAGTTTGTCTAAGCAAGGTTGGATTAGGTCAATACTTCATGCTATTCCTGAACCATCCTAGTTTTCCTTAGAGTCTTCTCATTGAATAAATTACACTTTAAGTCAATACTGAGCAAATCACTGTGTTTGGAGGCACTATTGGAGACAATGTGTCAAACAAGTGCCTCTTTAATTTGAAACTTTTTATGGGTAGGAGTCAGCCAAAAAATAAGCACTAGAAAAAGGTGACCAAAAGAAATTTGTTCTTAAACTATGTAAATATACAAAACCCTCCTGTACTTTGGCATATATTCTAAATTCAGTACTTCTCTACCAAAAAAACCCTATGCAACTTAAAGTGTAAGTTTTGGAGTGTTTAATTGTTGTCCCTGAAAAATTAAAAATAGCAAGTTTAAAGAAAATCAGTTCCCCTGACCTATTATTCGGATAATGACATGAGGAAATAACTCCATCCCTGCATTAAAACATATTATAAAATGGAAAATACTTTAATATCTATTATGTAAGTCCATACGATAGTTCTGTCTCCTCATTAACGGTGCCCAATACTCTGCCTATTATAAAACTTTTTTAACACATGGTTGTAATTCTGGCAGACTTCTAACTCTTGCACAAATCTAGCATGCACAAAAATATCCAGCAATTGTGTGATATTATGACAAAAACTAGGCTTGTTTTTTAATAGTAGAAGTATGCACAGGAGGATGTTCTGTTCTGAAACCTGAAATGGAAGGTTCATGAGTCTTGTCATTGTTTCTCAGGAACCCAGGAACCAGTTTTAATGTTTCTAATTTGGACAAAATGTTGGTTATTGAAATACATTTCAATTTGTTCAGTGCGATTGAATTTACCATAAGGCAAGTAAAGGGGGAAGTAAATTAATAGAATAGTTCTCATTCTTCCAGGTATTTTATTACTCAAATGTACCACATATAATCTTCTGAAAGATAAATATATTCATAAGAATAGAAAAAAGCTCAGTTTATTTTTTTTCTTAGAACTGTTCATTCATGTTCTATTACTTGTGTGTTATTAAATGTATCAGCACTATATTTTTATTTGTACTCTTTATATAATGATATTTAAATGTTTGGTTTTGAGGAGTATGTAGTGTACCTTAAAATGTACTTTTATGCAGTAATACTCCCCTGTAGCCCCAGGCAGTTGTGAATATTCTCACAGTTAGCATAACACCTCAAAAAGCAAGTGAACAGAGGAGTAGGAGAATTATAGTGGATAGTGCTTTCTGAGATACTACTGCAGAATAACATACATTGTTGGGAAGGTGGCAAATGCTAGCTGAACCCCTACATACACTAATGAAGGTATCACTGTCAATGGCATGAAAACCTGAGACACTTTCTGCTCATTTCATTGCATATCAGATTCATAGCATTGTAACACCACGATCTGAGAGACACCAACCCTTAAATAAGCAAAAACATATTTCATTCTAAGCTTGTGTTATCAAAGTTTTATTAGGTTGCATGAAAAAATACTACTTGAGTACCATTTGCTTTAAATTACAAAAAAAACCACCCGATTCTGCAAAATATAGAAGTTGTATAGATAGAAATAAAATCAAATAGCTTCATTGAACGTAAAAGCATACCACAAAGCATGGCTGTTAATTAATAACACTATCACGTATCTTCTCCTGATGGAGTGGGAGACAGGAAGTAAAAAAGGGAAAATGCTACAAAAAATTCAGACAGGGCAGAATTTAAATGACTTAGAATGATAAAGGATATTACTAGAGTAACAGAAAGTTACACAATATATACCATGTACACACACACAAATATATGAAGTGCTAATGTCTTCTCCGAAACAGAAACCTTGATAATATTTTAAATAAGCTTAGTTATGTAGCAAATCCTAAAGATCTTCAGGAGAATCTGTAAAATACTTGTACTTTGAAATTGAACACTGAACTTGACTCACATAGCCGTTAAGGAGGTTCAGCTATTTGAACAACAACAATAAGCACTGTTGGGTTGGATTGTGCAAATTAAGGGTGCCATGCAGTTTCTACAATCCAGGACATAAAGCAGCATTATAAAGTCACTTTTTAGCAGGTAGGCCAAGGATAAGTTAAGACTGATGGTCTTACTGGCATACTGATAAGAAGCTTATTGTTTGGTGTAGGTCAGATAGTTCAGCTCTGACCAGTACAGACGTGTGAAAAAACTGTTTTCTTGCATTTGTCATTGTCCATGCCACTAGGCTAAAGATAGCACAGTAAGAGTTAATACATACCATTTGAAGGAACAAAAAGTATTAGTAATTCCAACCAAGGGATGAAAAGAGAACAGCTCTTGGAAGAATCTCTAAACCAATTTCCAAATGGTGATGTTTTGCAACTGTAATGATTAGGCAGAATCTCAATTTTAAAACAGAGGTATGTGTTACTCTCAAATCTGCAATGAGCAAGAGGTCACTAGAGATTTAAAGATCAGATTCTTTTCCCTTGAAAAGCCTCAAGGTTGAGAAAACTCAAGAATGACCTTATTGCAGAAATAGGAGGTTGACAGCTGCAGCAGTATGAAAGCTTTCCGACTTAAAGTCAGTGCTGGAGGTGGCTAAGAAATGGCAGAAAGATTCCTTGGCAATACTACAAGACGTATGTCAAGGCACACTTCTGAAATGACTAAGTAGCTATTTTAACATACTTTGGTTGGTTGCACTAGTGATGTTGTCACCCCTGTCATATTTTAGTACATCAAACACTATGTTATATAAAATAGATTTCTAATTCAGTACCGGGCCTTCAAGTCAACTACTGTGCAAAGATTCATGTTTGTATCAAATCTGGCCTGTCCTGACAGATACCATTATGACATAGTTCTGTCAATCTGTAATACTCAGAATGTACAGAAAAGTTTTATCTCAGCTTACGTAGTGCGGCAAAGTTGATGTATGAGGAAACAATTGATGGGATTACACTGTATATTGTGGTGGGATTGAGAAGTTATGAAGTAAATAATTTTAAGCAATTATTTTCCTCTGCGAAGGCAGGAGGGCCAAGGGGGAAGACTTTAAAAAAGCTCGGTATGTATTAAATATTTCCTCAGGTCTCAATGACTCAGTCAGAACTGGTTTCTTAAGTATTTCATAAAAGTTGTCTCAAGGAAACTCATCTGTCAGAAGTTTACTGACTTTACACAGCTAAACACTGAACACTTTCCAAACTGTAGCAATTCTTTTAAATAGTTGCACTAGGCTGCTTTATCAACAACCCCTTCAGGATGCAAGGGATTCTGTGAAATGATCAAAGCATAGTGTCAGTGTCTTTACTACCTAATGATTTTTGTTTCTGTTTTTAACAAATCCTTTGTACCTTTTTCCTAAAATAGCGATAGGACTCTTCATAAATACAGTATTAAATCTCAGTAATGGCATAAGTACTTTTTTTCTTACTGTACTCAGATGCCTGTTGTTATGCAAAAGAGGCTCAGTAGTAAACCAAGAGACACCCTGTAGGGTACACAACTCTTTCTTCCCTGGGGAGAGAGAAGCAAGTTAAAATAATATACAGCACAGGTGAAGCAGTTTCATTAAAGCATTTACCCCCTAATGCTTTGCCAGGTAAAACTGCCTAAGTGTCAAGGAGAAATGACTATTTAGACTGTAGAAAATTGAATGCTGCTAAAATTAGATTAAATTCAGGCAGCAGAAGCAAGAGACAAACAGTAAAAGAGGATGAAAAATACAATTTAAAGAAAATGTGATGACAACTTGAAGTGTTTCCCTTCAGTCTTTACTAATTTCCTATAATGTTCTGTTCAGGCTTTTTTCATATATGGTCTTCTGACTTAACATGGAGAAATAGGGAAAACTGTGGGGCTGAAGAGCTCTGTGACACAGAGCTTAGGTGTAGATTGTTCAAGTGCAAAGTCTAGATTTCAGCATTCAATAGGTCCATAGAAAATGCCAGTTGTTCAAAAGAAATGTAGACTACATAGTTATGAAATAATGCAAGTAACAGTTTTCATCTGTGCCTCAATAGGTAAAGGTAGGTAAAATAGGTAAAAATCTTCTGCTGTAGATCATAAATCTGAGATAAATCCAAAAAGATCATATGGTGGTGTTGTGGTTCAAATCCATCAACAGACAAATAATTGAGCTATTTTTTTCATCCTTTCTTGCCATTTTTGCTAGTTTTATACAGTTCAGGACTCCAGTATGTTCTGTGAAAAATGCGTTGTACATTTCTTGACATCTGTATCAAGCAATTTCACTTATGTTATGCAGTTACCTTTTTATGAAAAACAATTAATAGGGTAATGGCTTAGGACAGTGCTATGAACAAAAAGAGGGGATGACTTACAACTTGGAGGAAAAAAATAACAGACACAAAAGAAAAAAATGAACCAAAGCCTGTTCCGGAGAATAAATTTGTTGGAACTTTTGTGGGGAACACCTTAAAATCTGGTCAGAGAGAATGTATGGTGATTTAGAAATAGTTGCAGCTTTCACAAGGAGTGATCAGTTGTTCTTGTGGTTTCTAATGATGAACTTGAAGCACTACCAGAATGAAAAAGAAATCTGTTTTTACTTTTTTCATTTTTTTCCAAAGAGAGACAAAACAGAAGTTAAAGGAAAGTATTCAAGTGGAGAAAGAATAAGCACTTAGATTCTAAGAAGGAACAATAGTGAAGCAAAATATAGTATGTCACAAAAATATCTCTTCACTGTCATAAGTCTGTTTAATACAATGAAATTATCCCGTTTCTCCTATTCTAGTCAACCTAGAATAAAAACAAAGCAGAAGGGGTAGAAAAACAAACCAAAAAAAGAACAGCTAGGCTTAACAGGGAATATCAAATTTGAATACAAGATGATGCCCTGTTAATAGCAGATATTTGCATTCCAACAAATCAATGTGCAGAAGGGATAAAAATATATGGAAGTTGGTTTGTCACCATTTTGATTTTTATAAGATAAATGCTGTCAGTGATAATATGGGTAGTTAAAATGCTAGAGGTGTGTGAAACTGAACTAGCAGCAATGCTTGAAAACGCTTCCTGTTTCAGTACCGTATGTGCTATCTGGATAATTTTTAAACACAGGCTGTATACAAGTAGCATTTCTTTGCACTTCTCTGAGTTGTTAGAATTCACTGGGTACCAGATCATCTGCTAAGCTGTGTATAAAAGGAAAACATCTATAGATACATTCCACAGGAGCTTTGGCAATAAATTGGTAAAAATGAGTTCTTGATAGTAGGTTATTTTGTGGGATGGAAACTTGCTGTATCATGACCTTGCTGCCAGTAGATACACTGTTCATGCCTGGATGGAGTTTCTGACAAAATCAGCATGTAATCATGAGCATTTTATCAAAAGTTCAGAGAGAGAAGATAGAGTCACTATAAGTTTGACAGGGTCACTTTGAAAATGCATTCAGCGTGCACTCTTGCATACCTCCTGTAGCAATGCAGTTCAATCAAAGGCATTTCGAAAAATGACTCCGTCACTAGATGCTTCATCTATGGTAATATCTTTGGATCCCATTTCCTTGGAAAGTTAACAAGGCATGTTCTAAGGATAAATGCCTTTGGCTAAGGTATATCCAATATTGTGTATACAATTTTTCATGAAAACGAATAAGTCACTTCAAAATTAACACATAAGTACACATTTTTCAATATTGAGGGCCACCATTAAATTTAAGTTTCTTAATATAGAATATGCTGAAAAACAATGTGAGAGAGAAAGGATCTAAAGCTGAACTTAGTAAAAAACGTTCTACGTATTTTGGTCATTTTTGGTAACTTGTCATGTTCTTCAGCTGATCAGAATGAACAGATGACTAAAAGCTAAAATGAAATTAGGGTCTAGTTCTGTCAAATTGACAGTCTGCCTCCTCATGAACTAAGGGAAGAAAGAAGCAGTATCTTGCCAAAAGCATCCAGCCTGGGATCCACCTTTTCTTGCATCCCATCAGGCAATGAGTGGAGTTATAGTCTAGTAGGTGGTATTTACTGCTCAAGGCTCTTCCTCTTCCAAAAATAAGTGAATTGATAATTATATTCCTCTTCCCAGAAATGCACACTGCGACATTGGTAGCTAAACTGTGATTGTGAGCCAGAAGTTACAGGTGCCTCAGAGCAATCTCTTTTTTCTCCCACTTAATTCATGGTTAACATGAAGGAATCCAAGATTAATCATAAAAACGCAAAGAAAATTAGAACTGCAGCTACTTATATTCTGGGTTCATATGGTCTCTGCTTAGGGCCTGAAGCCTCTGGAGTGAAGGAATCCTCAAGTCCCACCAGCCCAGCATCAGATTTTCAGAGAAAGTGTACGTTTTCCATGCAGACAAGTTGTGCATGCAGAGTATACCTGATGTTGAACGCATCAGATGTGTTGTGTTTGCCAGGAATGTTTGCATGTCACATACACCACAAATCTAACTGGGACATACAGACACCCAAACAGTGCTATGCCAGAACTGTGATGACAGCTACAAATTTGTAGGCAGAAAATGTTTTAGAGTTGTGCCATACTGGCAGAACTAGAGACCAATACGTATTTTAAGAGCTTTTTCTCACAGAGTTAGAGAAAACAACGTTGAAAAGTTCTCACCCAGCAAATGCGAAGTCTCAAGCATGAGCCAAGGAGAAGTAACTGGGTGTAGGCCCAAAGTGTACTCACTCTTGAGAGTGGCTTACTGATGTGCTTTATCACATTATTACTCTGTGATCCTAACAGGCATGGGTATTGCAGAGTAAAGAAATTCTTATTTTCATATAGCTTGATTTGGCTAAATAATAACTTTCTTGATGGTAATGTAGGATTATTTAGTTATTTCAGTTGTACTATAATATAAATAAACCCTGAGGCAGGAGTCATCCTTCAAGTTCAGGATGTGCCAGTGAAAGCAAGCGATACGCACTAATGGCTTCCTTGCACACCGCTCACCCAGTATATGAAAACTCATCTGCATATCTGTCATTGGATATGTGATATAATAGCTACAAACCTAACAGTAAAATTTCATTCTCCCTCTTCTCCCTCTTCTCCAAGATGACATGGCTCTGGATAAAATGTAGTCAAGAGTTGTAGAAAATTCTTTTTATGATTTCATTTATGCTTACACACAAACAAGCTAGCACCACTTTCAATAGCTCTACTCTCACATCATTGTATTATAGTTTATGACCAGCATGTTAAACTCTTCCAGTACTGGAGGAAATATTGCAAATATATATAATACTAGAACCACAGAAACACATAGGTTGGAAAGAACCTCTGGAGGTCACTTAGAGTGAAAATTGAAATGCCACTGGAAAAGCAGCACAACGCTATTTGTAAGTAAAGATTTTATTCTTGATCTTTATTTATATAGGAAATCCAGGACAAATCTTGTTCTTCTTCCCAGCAGAATGAGAAAAGTAATAAGTACTTTTGTATGCCACAGGAAAGGCTGTCTTAACTACAACCTGGAAAGGGCAAGCTCTGTGAAGTGCTTTGTGGAGAAGCCAAAGTAGTGGATGTCCAGCAATATCACTATTGAAGCCAATGTCTATAGGAGTCATATAGGTCACTCCTTGCTCTTAGCTGCTCTATTGTACCTGTATGAAAGTATCTTAGAAAGAATCTAATTCTTAGATTAGAAACTATATTTTCCTGGAGAAAGACGTTGAGAGCAGTGAAACTTTAATAAAATGTCATACCCAGTAATGTTATTTATGAAAGGGTACTGTTAGTGAACATCATATGCTGATGAATGTTGGAATTGCGTGCTTCAAGAAAAAACATGATAAATATGTTTATATTTCTACTAGTTCCCTGTATGTGGTCAAAATAATTTTAAAAGTGTTTTCATTTCAGCAGAAATTGCATAAATATTTATTTCGAGTTATTGGTCTTGTTCTTCATGTTAATGATTTTGGGTGGTCACTTCTATAGCAAAGGTAATTTTTTAAGTGCTTCTATACTGGGCAGACACTGTTTTCTAATCTTATTACTGAGTTTAATTAGTTCAGGGTAAAGTCATAAAATGCCAAATTTAAAGTAAATATAACGTGTAATTGCTTCTGGAGTGGATTCTTTATAAGAATTGTACATTGCAGTTTCTACCCACAGTCTTATTTTCAAATTATTAATTCAGTACTAAGCATTGCAGCATATACCATTCCCATTGCTTAAACTTAATTAAGAATGCATCCCTGCTAATTGATTATGGTAGTGCTTTCATAGAGATTACTCCCAAATGGCTATCTCAGGACATTTCCTACTCATTAATTAGCAAATTTCTTTTCTTTCCTAAATTGTAACTTAAAGCAAAAACAATCTGAACTTCACCTTTGTTCTATAACGCCTATAAGCATTGTCCTAAAAGTTTCAGAGAAATTGCATACCCTTACTTACGGTTTTTACTTTTTGTTTTTCAAAATCAGGTCAGCCGTATTTTCTTCAAGTTTTTTCAAGAAATTAACTGAATTATCAAATTCTCATCCGCAAAGTACAGTGTTTTTATGAGAATGTTTTCCTGCTGTATGGAAAAAAGGGCCAGACTGGATCAAGGCTAACTAAGCTAGCTTACATTTGATTCATAGCTACCATCAGGAAATAAAAATGACTGCCTTCGATATTGCAGTAATTTTCTCTCGAGTGAGAAAAATTCTCAGGACAAAAAGGAGGTGGCTTAGCTCTGTGCAGAGGGGCAAACCAATAAGGTACAAAATGGTTGAATTTGTGTCAAATACGAGAACTTTTTGCAGATTGAAGGATTATTTCCCAAAAGTTCAAATCTGACATATAATGTCTGAATCACTCATTAATGAACACCTAATCTAAATAAGGGAGTGTTCAGGTTAGTCATTGCATTATATCCTCTGATGTTTGCGTGTGATGAAATTCAATGACACTTTCACCTCGTTTATACTTGCAGATTTAGGAAGGTATCGTGAAAGTTATTGCAGCGCTGTTAGCAGCACCGTTCATCCTTATCAAGACCTAGTTTATAATGGAATAACTACTACAGTAATAAACAAACGTTTTAGGACATATTTGTGGTTTTGTAACTATATATTTCTCATTACTTTGGTTTCATACATCTGTAACTCTGCTATAAAAACTGACAAAAGTGGACTCAGTCCCCTGCATGCAGCAACATACATGATCAAGATCCCAAAACTGAATTTGATGTGAATTTTTCAAGATTTCACAGCTTCACATTTGAGACAAATGAGAAGTGGCCTAACAACTGATAAAGTCCATCAAATAAAGACATATGTCTGTACATGCTGTGCAACGAAGTATGTCTGAGAGAGCTGATTTTAGCCCTGTTTCTCAGGCAAGCTGTTGGTTTCCTCATACCAGCTCAGTAAGAAAGGTGATCTCACATTACCAAAATACCAGCAGGTGACAGAGGATATTAATAAGTAAGCTCTGATGAATCTCACTGCTAGGTTGATTTAAGTTCAGTTTTCAGAGTTTGCACTGAATTACTGAAGATGCATGCAGACGTTTCCTTTTGTCGACTGCTGTGGATGTGAGAATCTATGGAGCCACCAGCTGTTCTCACTGTTCTTCTGCCGACTCCTTTGTGTGTGATAACTTTCAGGAGAAGCATTGCAGGAACAGCTGGTAACTCCTTAGATTATCATGGGAAGACCTGCCAGAACTTCTCTTTCAACAGCCTCCTTAATGCTCAGGTTTTGTGCAACCATCCACGTGCTGGCTCTGGTGATTTCTTCCAACAGAAGTTTGAATATCTCCACATATATAATTATGAAGATTGTCAATAGTTGTGATGACAATTAAAAAAGTCTGTTTGAAGTAAGCCAAAAAGTCTGTTTGAAGTTATGCAGTGAAGAACCCTTACTTTGCCTTAAAGTTTAAAGAAAATGGAGCTATAGTTCTGTCTAGCCATTTTTCAGATCTATTTATCTGTGGGCTTCCTAGTATTTCACATATACATCTGTAATTTGCTGCATGCCATAAAAGCATATACAAGTTTTGCATTTTACGATGTGTCCCTTTCGATCAGTCGTCTAATGGTAATCAGTTCCAAGATACATGTGGAAGTGAGAAATCCACTCAAAAACAGAAGGGAAAGAACGTATCCATGTACAGATATAGTGATTAAGATTTTTTTACTCGTGTGTCAATAAACTGCAATCTGTAAGCTGTAAAATGGAAGTGTAAGTGTACTTTTTTCCTGAGCTGAGTTCCTCTCAAAGGTGTCACAGGACTAGTTTTTGATCTTACAAAAAAGATCATATTTTAAAAGATACTTAGGTGGTCATACTATTAAAAAAAAAATCAAAGCAAGTATTTGGCATTCAGCAAATATCTAATTTCTTTGGTAATTTTGTTCAGAACAGTCTGTGTCTTCCTGTAAGCACACTGACTTTCTGATTTGATTTTTTTCCTCTCTCTTGCATTTATCTTTGACATTTAATTTCCAGATGGGTGCTTAGTATGACTGATGCTTTTTTTATATTTTGTGTAACCCAATCCTGAATTCATTTTCAGGGCTGCAGAACGTTGATGGTTGCCAGTTCGGTACCAGTATTTTTTATATCTATAAGTGAAATCCTAATTTGATTGATTAATTATTAAATACATATTAACATACCAAGAATCA
Source organism: Ibidorhyncha struthersii (assembly GCA_013398815.1). Taxonomy (NCBI): domain Eukaryota; kingdom Metazoa; phylum Chordata; class Aves; order Charadriiformes; family Charadriidae; genus Ibidorhyncha; species Ibidorhyncha struthersii. The sequence continues at coordinate 1,189,234 of VZSZ01010372.1, forward strand.
CACAATCTCCATACATTTCTGTCTCATCGTTTCTATCTTATCTGATGTATTTTGATCTGTTCTTCGTTGACATCACTGTCACCATAGTTACCACCAAGACAAGTTAGAGGAACGACTCAGTAAAAACAAAGGAGAAAATAGTGTAGGGTCTAAGACAGCAAAAGATTGTCTAATAGTTAGAAACTGTAGGCAGTATTCAGATTTTTTGTGTTGTGAGTTACAGACGTGTCTTATTTAAAGTTGATGGACAGGAAATTTGCGTAAATGTTTGCAATTTCAGTGTGAGAGTAGCCATTACCACAGGCTAGTAGTTATTTTTATTTAGCTTGGAAAAGCCTGAAGCTGAATACTTGAGATGAACAAAGCCAGGAGAAAGTCTTTCAAAGGACTTTTAACAAGTGAGGGCATTTTTTTTAAAGAACAGTCACTTGAACAATTGAACCTGAAGAAAACAGTTTGGCAATTGAGTAGGGTGAATAAAGTTCAGAGGAAGTGCTGTTTGGAGAAGTTTATTTCAATAAGTTGATTAAGATTAACATTGTAGAAAACAATGATTTAATTTGCAATGGGCCAAACTAGTCTCAGCATAGAAATAGTTTTGCATGGCTTATGGGAGCATTACATCTAGGGCATGAGAGAGAGAATGACGGCATATATATATATACACAGGTCCTTTGCATCCACCATTTACATTTTCTTCTCTATCTCCCCAAATTAATATTGTACTATAATATTGTAATTCGGAAGGCTCACTGATTCTGTGTGTGTGTACATATATATTAGGTAGTAGATATTGCATGTAAGATAGTAAATAATGGAGTGGCTCTACTTTTTTGATAATGTTATGCAGCATTGATGTCAAATTATCAAAGTTAGTTCACTTTCATAGATAATTCAGTAGTCCCTCTCCAGTCTAGATGAATGAAAAATTAACTATGGCATTTTATAGCTCTTAAAGTATCTGACCTGAACTTTTTTATTTTTATATCCCTGCTGTATATTTTATATTGATTGGTCCCACTTAACCCTGTATTTTGATGGAGAAGTACTTCCTTTGAAATTGCTATGAATGTGTTCATATATATTGAATTCAGCAGTCAAAATGCAAAAAGGAAAATTATTTTTAAAACAATAATGTCTTTTTTAGAAATGGATGATTTCACAAGGTAAGATTCTGTACTCTTGTTATCAGATGAAGACTATTCACACTACGAGTGTATGTGGATATAGAATTGATAAATGCGTACATTCAAATTCAGACTCCAAAATGGGAAAATGGGCATAAAAGTGAATAATGCTGTAGATTCCAGAAATCTGGCACTTGGAGCTTTTAAGAAGCATCTCTAATTGCTTTATTTTTGTCCTTCTACCTTCCTTTTCTAATGCAAGATGCATCTGTAGGGTTAACAGTGCTTGATCATATGCTTCATGCAGCCTAAATATTTTCATTGATAGATCTCAGTGATAACCATTATAACGTTTTTCTGAGTACTTATAAACCAGTTAATCAGTAAAACTTGCTTTCTAGCTCATATTCACTTTAAAAGACAGAAAACAAGGTCACACATGAATCTTAACATTACAAGTAAGCTTTTTCCCCATTGTAATTTGGGAACAGAATTTGAGAACGTTTTCTGGTTGAGCTAAAGAAGACCAATGTAAACGGTAATTAAAAATTTTAAGTTTAGCATTTCTAGTATGTGCTTGTGTAGCTAGGTAACCTTCAAGTGCTCCAGCTATATCAAGCATAATGTCTCAGTGAATTATATATAGATGTTAATTATATTAGCTTTTTCTGCTATATGTGGTGTGTCTAATGCTTTTTGGCCATAAGCAAACAACTGTTGGAGATGGAAGAGAAAAAAGATCTTAACATAGAAGCTTCCCAGTGCATGAAAAATACACCTTCGGTAGTCATGTATACTTTTAGGAGATCCTCTAGGATTATGTTAAAATTGTTAAAAAGTCTGATTATCCTCTAAATTTTGAACTTTAAACAAACTTTAAATATAAAAGACTGTAGGAAATCTATCTGTAACTCTGTTTTTTTGTGTCTAGTGACATTAGCTTCTTTAAAAAGGACAATGCTGGTGTAGCTTCCACTTATTGATATTACAAAATCTTGTACTCCTAGTTAACACTAATTTAATCAGTTATAGCAAGATATTGTATTGTTATTAAAATACAGAAAATTTGATTTTTTTTAATAATTTATGTAGTCTTCATTTCTTACATCATCTCTCCTGTTTAGTAAGCCACTAGCTAGACTGGTTTAAAGCAATATTATGCCTTTTTTAAGTCAGCTTCTTTTGGATATCTGAGGACTAACAAAAAAAAAAATGTTATAGTTTGAACTTTGTAAGTGGTCTTTTTTTTGTTTTATTTAACGACTGTATATAATGCAAGGACAATCAAAGCTTCATTGTGCTTGGAGTTGTATGTACATAACAAACCAACAATACTGCATTAAATAACCAGCAGTCATCAGTATTGCTTCACCTTGTCAAATACCTTCTTTGGAAACAGATCTGACAACAAAAGGGTGTAGTAATAATAATAATAATAGCTTCCACACAGATTTGTTCGTTGTCACACACTTATGATGTGAAAAACATTTTGTTGACTTCCTTGTAAAATGCATAACCCGATATTAATAGCTGTACAAGTTAGAGCTCGTATGTCAGGTTTCAGCATTGCATGATTATTTTTATGACTGAGTCACAAACCCCATAGTGACCGGAGCTAAAAATGCTGATAATTGTCTAAATCTACTGTCATTACAGGGCTTCAGAGATCAGTGAGGTTTTTCAAGACAGCAGAAACATCACCATCTCTGACCTACAGTCATGGTGAGAGTGCAGGAGTCAGTAACTCACTGAATTAAAAGGCTTGGAAACAGCAATGCATACAGTACTTCCAGGGCAGGGAAAAATATAGACACATTTAGTTAAAATACAATTATTCTTCTACTTTAAAAACTCTGTGATAGTTTTACAAATTGTTACTGGGCAAAAAGAATTCAGCAACTGCCAATTTGCTGTTAACACAATTACAACTCAGATAGCTGACTAGAATTTTGTTGTGTGACAGGAATCTGATATCCTGCCACAGCATATTATGCATGGAAATTTGTAACCACAACCCATTAGAAAAAGCCACAGTACTGCTCTTTTGAGTTCCTAGCTGCAATTAGGCAGCAGTGGGACACTGATGTGAAGCCTTTATGAATAGAAACCAGCATGCCCCTGGGCAAAAGATGCATGTGAAGTGAAGGGATGGCTCAGCAACAGCAGGGGACAAACATTTTAAGCAATACTGTATATTGCATGAGAAATTTTTTTAATGTGAACACGCATCTCCATTCACCTGGGTATTAAAGGAGACTAACTCCCCAACGATATCAGCACTACCATTCATGACTTGAGCAAGTAGCAAGGATGGCTCTTAAACAGCAAGGTGTCAAATTCATCTGTTTATATAAGTTTTTCCACAAGTCAACCTCATAAATAGAGCTAGTAAAATGACTGAATCTTAAGTAGTAAATCCATTCAAGGCTTTCTTCAGGTTGGTTTGAAAACCGAGGAAGAAGTAAGGACCTGCTTTAGAAAGCTAACAGGAGATTCAGTTTGGAAAGGTTGCCCACTAAGTTTTCTGTTTTGTTACCTAAGGGCTTTGATTTGTGGTAATTTCTTTCCTTGAAGACTGAGAGAGATTGGGTTGTACAGCCACAATTGGGCAGATAAGAATAAACTATCAAGAGCTGTCAAAATATGAATATACTTAACTAAGATAAATCAATGAAGGACCTTAGTAAATGTCAAAAGATGCAGAGCTTGAAACAACTAAATTATCAGGTTACAGACGCAAGGTCTCAGCAAGCAGGGTGAGGGAAAAAAAAAATCAAGAGTGAGAGAGGAGACTGTATATTCATACACTCTCAATTTCCATTGTAATTTAAAAGTTCCTAACTCTGTTGTTCTGGATTTTTTTTGTTAAATAAATGCTGTTCTGTGCAGTCCCAAACATCAACTGGTTGCAGAGATGACAAAAGGGTACAGCCTCTGAAATGATGTTTCATCAAAAAATTATATAGAACAATATTTACCAGAGATTGTCAAAGTACAGAGTCACCTCACAATCTTTGTGAGCATAATGGTTAAAGTATGCATAGTTTATAGAAGCTGGAGTCAAGCTTACCTTGAGGATAATAGCTATGAAGCTGAACTGATGTTCATACAGCATGTTAAAAACACCGATTGCTGGAGAAGTGCTAATATGTCTAAAGGTGCTGTTGCTGATACATACTATCACCTGTTTAGCTGGGTAGTTCTAATTAAGTCAGAACAGCTAAGTAAGCAAATCTCAGTAACATGGCTTATTTCTCCATTATCTGTATATATGCTATACTTATTTATCAGCTAACCCTAGTAGAAAAGTACAGCAGCATTCAGGACAGCATGCATATACTGGTAGATCTGTGCTCATACCCCAAAGTCAACATTTTTACCATAGTCCCTAACTGCTGATTGAAGTTAGGCTTGAAAGACTCCTGGTTTTAAATACTCAATGTTAATGAGTTTTAAAACAGAACTATTTTGATCACTACAGGTATTTTTAAAACTGAAACACTTCAGAGTTCAAAATTCCCAATCAAGATCAAGACATAATTAAATACGTACTGAAAAAACGAGTGAACAGGAGAAGTCCATAAACAAAAAAATCAAATGGAACAGTACAAAATCTTCCAAAGATACAAGAGAAGAGACCTCAGATTAGAGCCTCCAGAGTGAGAAAAAAAGCTTATTTAAAGAACTCGATTTGGAAAATTATCTTCCCCAATCATAAATAAAATTTTGGCATTGTCAAATCAGTGTGCATTTTGTCCTTGACACTTTGAGTCTGGATTTTATCTGCAAAAATGTACATTCCCAATTCATTTGAGCTGAAAGAGTAAAGAAGTCATTTGACCAGTTCTACTTACTTAAACAGATTTTATTCTATCAATTAAAGACAGGATACGGTGGTCAAGTCAGAATTTGTGAATCTTGTCTGTACCTGCCACAATGCATTGTTACTGCCAACATTAACTTTCTGTGTGTCAGTTTATAAATCTACTTTAGAATTGCTCAGAGCACAACAGAGTCCTTTCACTCTCATAATATGTCTTAAAAAGATCAGTAAATTACCATTTATACAGTGCTCCCCTTCCAATGAGCCACAGCAGGCCAACATACAGATAAGCTGCTCTGCTGTATACCGCAAGGTTTAACCAAGAGCTGTATGCAGACAGATTTGAGACAAATCTTTTAGGAGATGGCATGTTTAACCCATTCGACATTAAGCCATCTTCTAAATTTCCACTCAGATGCACAAACCTTCAGCTAAACATGCACGTTTGTGCTTTTACAATATTAAAAGGCAATTGAAACTGCCAAAACAGGTAGCGGTATTACTCTACAAAAGTAGAAGTTATATAAAATGCAAGACAAAAGACATGATAAGCCTGTTTTCCCATTTTCAAATCTTAGATTTATATTCACTCTAAACTAATGATGATTTAAGGTTTCTCCTCTGTCAAAAACAGACAGGGAAGTTACAAAAAGGAGGCATATCCCAAGTCCCAGGTTGCTGAAGATGTACTAAACATTTTGAAAGAAAGTTCAAATGGTTAGCCCTATCAGAAGCATTCAATATGCAGGAAGCATTTATTATGAAAATTTTTTCTAAATCCATCATTCTCAAAAATGCTTTTTTTCTGTCAACATAGCAAAAATTGAAACTATGTAAAAAGCCTCATTATCCCATAAACGCAGATCTGAAAGCCTTGTCAGGCGGCCTATTGAATTAGCAAATACAAAAGTTGAGTGTTCTGATTGATGCTGCCCTGCCACAGCAGCAGCCAAGAGGATTTAGGTAGCTTTATTAAAGCTGAGTTATATGGCAAGACTAAGTATTAATTCTTAATATGGTCGAACACAAGGTTGGAGCACGTCTGCTGAGACTGCTTTTTCCTTCTGTTAGATTACCAGATTCAAGCTTACTGTCAAAATGCAGAACAGAGGTTTAGATGTAAAGTACTAACTACATTCCACAAAAAAAAAAAAAAGCTTTCATTTTTAACCAGATGACAATTTTAAGAAAAGGACCCAAAACCCACCCCCAAACTAAAAGAAATAGAATGCGTGAAGCAAAATATGAAAGGTGGAAGAAAATGTTTTAGATACTATCTTCAACTTTGGGTGGGAGGGGAGGGACCTGAGTCTTCAAGAAAGGAGAGTGCAAAGAATGGTGTCCATTGTAATTACTAGCAAAACAAGGAAAGGAGCAGATGTACCTGCACTACCTTGTTTATGCCAGAGTTTCAGAGAACTGTGCCTACTACAACTGCTCAATCAGCAAGGTGGGGTTAGGGTTAAGGCAGCCTCTGCAGTCAGAAAGGTCCCCGTTCCCACACATTACTATTTACAGGAAAAAAATACCTAGGACTGGTTACAAGGTTTTTCCTCGGATGGCCAGATTGAGTTTCTCTTGCATCCAGAAGGTTGGAAGTAGTACTTTTATTATTATGTAGGCTTCATTTGTCTACAGCACATTCTGATTAAAGGGGAGTTAACTTATTTCTACAGAGGAAAAAAGTCTGTAACAAAAAGAGCGCTATAGTTAACTTGTTTATTGTTAACTGTTGCAGATAGAGCAAAAATTGAATAGAACAGAGACAGACTTTTCAATTTTGGAAACATTTGTCAGGCTACGCTTGTCATGTCTTTAACATGAATTAAATAGAAACGCTTACAACTAGAGGACTCACACTTTTTCATCAAATGCTAGTTTTCTTGCCTATATATTTTTGTGTATCCAGAAATTGGTAGAAAACAAGAACATTCAAGTACAACCTTACTGCTCATGAACACCAAGGCTGTGAACTATTAAAGTGTCTGGAAAGATATATCTCTATGGAAAGTATGATTGTGTATACTGTCATATCCAGCTATCCAGAGATTATGATACTGTGTTTGTGTCCCTTTTACACTTGATGCCAAGTGCACAGTGTTGGAGTGCCACAGACAGGGGATTCTGAGTGGGGCCATAGTCCATTGCGGAGAAAGGTAAATTTTTCTATTTTTAAGCCACATTTAAATTTGCAGAATAAGCTTTCAACTAGTTCAGTGTTTTTCATTAAAATTTTGAAGTCTTAGTAGTCCGGGGGTTTCCCCTCCTTTCTCCTCTGTTTTTTGAGGCTGCTAGTTTGAACAAAATAGGCTGTGCGAGCTTCACACCTGTTAGTTTTTCTGCCAGGGATTTTGTGATCATTTTCCCATTATGCACAAGCATGACTTATTTTGCAAAATGTTTATTTGCTTGCATTTTATTTTGAAGTGTTCTTTTTAAAAAGCCTGGGTATAGGCTGCTGTTTGTCTTGGCCTGCTGGCTGCAAACTGGGTCACCTAGTGAGAAGGGTAGAGAGCAGTAATTCTTCCATATCTCCTCTTAATTTAAGAGGGCAACTAATCCAGCTCGCAAGTTGCTTTGGCGTAAGGTAAGAAAGGGAGAAAGGATTGAGAATGAGAGACAACCAGCAGGGAGCAGACATGCAGACAGATGTGGAGGCCTGAGAGGCAGCAGACACAAACATCCTAGGGACTTAGAGCAGAACGCATAGAGCTTGTAACAATGTCAGAGTTGCTAGACTGAGAGCAAGGCTGAAAGACAGTCCCTTTCGATATCCTGTAAAGACACAGTGACAAAGAGGGTGGCCTGTTTATAAGTCTTTTGGTTTTATTGTCTCATCCTGATGTTGAACTATTGAAGAAGTTAATAGCTCCAGGTGTGTTCTGACCAAACTTGGCTTTTGCATTTGAAAGCCCTTTTGTCTATAGTCCTCATTATAAATAGAAAATCTACACACATCCAGGCTCTGAAAGCCTGACTGAATTGGAGTCTTGCATCATCTCAAGCTTAAAACATTGAAATAAGCACTGTATTGTTGAGACATTATTGCAGCGCACTGGCAGCACTCCTGAGACTAATGAAACAGCAATTTCGTACCACTTTTAGCATTTTAAATAGGTTTCCCTACTGCAGTTTGCAGCTTGAAAAACAGGAGAAAAATCTCATATAAGCTGAGGAAACTTTGCTAGAGATTTTGGGAGTTTGTTTTAAACTAACTAAATGCCTATCTCGGTTTCTGGGAGTTGTGTGCACTTTTGGATAAGTTAAAATCTGAATGACTATCAAAAACGTCACAAAATACAGGGACAATCGAGATCTAGAATAGCTTTATACAAATTTTAAAAATCACTCAATTTGTGCAAAATAAAATGAGTATTGTACAGTTTCTCTTTCAGAACCATAACTCACCAGTTAGAATCCATATCCTACTATACAGTGTGGCAGTTTCTTCAAGTAACTTCGACAACAAGAAGGACACCTACATTAAGAAGTGCTTGGTGTCCAAGTTTGTATGAACTAACCAAAACTGAAAGCATCTCATTAAGCCCTAAGGCATACCAGTAATCTATGAGCTGATCTTCAAACAGAAGCATATTGTAAAATCAGGAAACGTGTACATAACATAACTCAAGCTCAGCTCATATAGTTCATAGCTAATTTTTGCCTGACAAACAAGGATACAAATTTGATGAGCTTTAACATACAAGATAATATGAGCAATCCCATGATAGGGAACACTACACAAAAAGAAACATAGAAACATGAAAAGCTAATTGCCTTAAATTCTCAGCAGCTGTAATGAAATACAGTAAGAAACATCCCCAAGCCATACTGCATTAGATTCACTTGCATAGAAATCAAGAACTGGTTAAACAAGCAAAACTGAGATTGAACACTCCCTAGCTCAATGGCTCCAATTTCAACACAATTTTTACAAGAAAATGCATGCTGTTTACCCAGCATGCACAAATTAAAATTAAGCTAAAAGTGTTTTTCTTTGTTTTTTTCTACTTTACTTTCTAATGAGCAATTTTTCTTGGACAAACACTGAGCAGAGCAAATAACAAGCTCATTGAAAATACGAGGCAAGAACAAGTAGTTGATTTCTTATCTTTGCACTGCAAATTAGGCATACAAACCAAGTACAGTGTTGCCCTTCTTAAAATGCATCTTTAAGTGTCTGTAAGATCATCTTTACTTCCAAAAAAGGGGTCTACTCTACCAGCTGAAAGACATATTATTATAGTCACTTTTCCACTTCTATGTAATCCTGGGTTTAGGTCTTAAGTGGAGGCATATCGCTCAAGCCATGGAACACTCACCTGAGGAGTAATACATGGTTTCAGTCATAGTTGAAATGGAGTCAATGCTGGTGCAAGTCCTTCCAATATTCTTGTACCTGTAAAAGTAATGTTAAGAGTTAAGTATGCAACACTTCTCAGGTAGAGAGAACAAAAAACAAATGCCCCCAAACATTTTGCTGCCAGCTTAATCAAAGTAGAGGAATTAACCACATCATATAGACTGAAAGATTTCAGTGTTAGGTTATTCCATGGTAACTTAGGTTGCTATATACATTATTACTAGTCATATCTGTCGGGCATAAGGGCTAATGCCCGTGAAAGTTAGTCTGTCATGATATGATCTGAATTTCAGCTGATTTCAGCCATTCATTATAATAAAAGTCTCATACTTTCCACTCCAGAGTTTTAACCATAACAATCAAACACTATTTGTTTCTTGCTTCTCTGACATGACTGTGTAGAAAGTTTCCAGAAAAATTTGTAAGAGGATCTGTAACTCTCTCCAGCGGTAGCTACCAGCAGCTGCTACTAAAACTGAATTTGCACTTATGGCTACTTTTTACTCCAGATAATAGATAGCAAATGAGAATCTTAAAGGGATTTTGTAATATCTGGCATTTGTGAAAATCAGGCATACTGGGTATTAGTTACAGTTTAGATCTCTGTAGTTAACTGGTAACTCAAAGAGAGTATGTTTTAATGACCTGCCTCTGTAAAGTATCTGTCAGTTTTAGCATTTTACTCAGAGAAGTTTTAACTAACATACTAAAAGACACACTACAAAGTTCATTGCAGTCTGATTAAAGTCACCTTCCCATAGGAACTCAAGTTGGTGAAAATTTTCTCTTAATATTTTGGAGTAATTTCCTCTTTTGCATTTGGCAATTGAAATATTAAATAAAAAGCTTGTGGGTGTTAATTCTCGTACTCCACATTCTTACTGCAGTTGACTAACATGTTGAACAAAAAAATTATGCCCCTTTCTTTTCTAAAAAGCACATAATTACTCATTTTTCCACTTGAATATCAGGTGTCAATCAAATGTGGGCCTCATAATTACTGTTGTGCAGTAATTTCCATTAATTAAAATTATACACATAACGACATATTGTTTCTAAATTCCTCCTCAGAAAAACAGGATTCCACTTTTTAATTCTGCAGTTTATTTTAAAGGTTAAACTTTGACTTTAAAGCAAAAATTACACTGCACCGAATATAAAGCTCTGTTTGTTATGACTTACACTGAAAAAGAATCTTGCTAATTTTATTCTGGCACCTCTCATTCTGTACATGATTTTTGATAAGTTGAATATATTCTAGTCCAAAAGTACTTCAAATGTTCTTAGCTTGACAGAATGATAAATAAAACAGTAAGTAGAAAAAAATTATTTAATACTGCTAGCAACTACTTCCATTGTAAGGAAAAATAAAAGTTATGTAAAGTTTGTTTTCTGAATATCTAAAAAAAACAATTGTTGGCTGGTTTACGCTAAACCTGCATAAAACTGTTATATTTCATAATATTTGCACAGTGCATACTGTATACCGACAAGAATATTTTAACCTTTAATAACCAGAAGAGTTCAATTATTTACATAATTAACCTGAAATGCCAGGAGGTTTGGGGTTGGTTGTGTTTTTTTGTTATTGGGTTTTTTTAACAGTTCTGGCATCTACATTAACAAAGAGCTAATTTTTAGATCGGGCTATTTCAATATAGTTTTTGAGCAGCTGAAGTACTGCATTTTATATCTGAACTTCCACTCTTTCACTGTCCTCATTGCAGAAGTAAACTAGATGTTTCATCCAAGTAGAATGGATCCAAGGAACCATCCAAGTCATTCTATACTGCACAGCAGACCCATTGTCCTGGTCCCGAGCGGGATTTGCAAGCGCAGGTTGTTTCTTCTTCTGTGCAGTGACACAACCTAGGTTCAGTAGTTTGACAAAAACAGCTGCTTTATAGAGACTAAAGAGATTTTTTTTTTTAATGTCACACAGGCAATGAACTGATGGTGTTTTATCTACAATTCTCTACCTGTTCAGCATAAGGTGAACTTTGCACTGTATAGACTTTAGTCTTACTAAACCATCATTTGGAAAAGTAGGAAGAAGTTCTAAGCAGTAGGCCCAAGTCCTAGTCTTAACTGCAAAAACGTCCTCTAGCTAGTGCACATCTGAAACTCAGAAGCCTTCAGAAAAAAAACAGACATGCTCAAAATGGGAAAATGGTGTTTGTCCATTAATATGTGAAATAACTGTAATAATTTCTTCTGTGTTCCCTGAACTTAATGGACAGGTTGCCTTAATTTATGCTAATTATATGCTTAGCAAGCCTAACCATGTCAGCAATTCTATAGTTACAGGGGAATATAGTGCGTATCCAGCTGTGCAATGGGACTTCTGAGTAAAGCACAAACCTAAATCTTTGTATTTGGCTGACTTGCAATAATGCACCTTTCAAGAAAGCCATTTTATCAAAGAATCAATAGGTTAATCACTTAGGTAATTTACATCACTTCTGCAGATTTCACACACATGAACAAGCTTTTGCCTTAAGGTGAGTTAAGCCCTGGTCTCCCTTAAGTTAAACGGTCCACAAAAAGCTCCTAACAAAACCTAGGGGCTGTTTTTATGGTCCTAACATACAACCAGGTATCAAAAATAAGTGAAAGCAAGTCGTGTAAATACTAGTTTATGGATTATAATCAAAGCACAGCAGCTTAATAGTTTCATTAAAAATGAGAAAAAAGTTTCTAAAATTTTAAATGCATTCATTCTGTTTTCTAATCTTCTCTCAGCTCTGATTTCACAGGGCACAGCCTAGCTCATAGCTTCCTTTCATCCGGCCTCAGACAATTTGTTTCCTTTTAAATAGTAAGCTAGAAAACTAACAAAAGACAACGTGCAATGGCATGCTTAAAGAGCAACCCTTTAAAAAAATATTTTAACAACCTTCCCTAAATGATTCTTAGGACCCCCGGAACACTTTCGATTGCCAATCCAGAGGGTGATAGTGCCCCCTGGAAAGAGCCAAGATGGAGCGGGCAAGGGGCAATTTGGTTGTGTTTTTCAATCCCCGCTGCTGGGGAGGGGAGGAGGGCTGGCAGGGGACAGGGAGATCCTTCCCCATGGCCCGTTCAGTCTCTGGCTTCTTTCTCTTCCTGAGGCTGCCAGCAGAAGTGCCAATTAGTAGCAATTGTGATGGTGATTTCTGAAGTGCAGTTTAAAGGATTTCTAACTGGGTTGGAGCTGTTGTCAGTTGACTGACTGGAATAATAATAATAAAAAAAGCTCACTGCTTCAGCAGAAGCTTGTTAGACTTTCCTGTGTGATCTGCTACGGATAGCAGGAACTGCAACAGCTTTTGCATTCAGAAGAGGGATTTTCCTAAAAGCATCAGTGAGCACTTGGCTGTTTTATCTTCTCTAAAAAAATCTTAATTTTAAATTCTGTTAAAAACAAAAATAAACGAGGATCTGGAAATAGGAGGAAAAAAAATAAAGTAACCTGTGGGGCATGCATAACTGTCTCAATACACCAGGATTCCTTAAGTGTAGTCTTATCAAGTGGAAATAATAATATGCATTTTTTCATGTTCAGAGTTACTGAGATAGAACCGCAAGCACTAAATGGGTTAAAACACAAGGGGCCTGATATATTGAGGCTTTGTGTTGATATTTTGTCATAAACATCACAAACTGACATATACTGACAAGCAATCCAAAGAAATAAAGATTTATTATTTGCATATAATAAGGGAATACTTGAACTATATATGAACAGTATGAAACCATCTTTCTAAGAATTAGTATTTTGCTTAAAACATTTTCTTTATGGCACCATACATATTTAGCATCCTAATTATTTTTTTTCCTTACTGGTTTGATCTTACAGCACTGTGAGACCTGTCCACAGGGTTAATAAGCTCACATGAGCAGTCACTTAACAAAACAAATAACATTCTTAAATTTCAGAGCCATTATGTATTGGTTGCATCAAATATCATACCTTCTTTTAGAGTCCCCAAGAGGCAGCTTTTTTTTTTTTTTAAAGCTTAAACAGAAAAAAATGCCACAGACATGGGCCAAGCGAGTGTCAGGAGCAGAGGTAGGCCCGGCTGTGCTGGAGATGGCGGCCACCCCAGGCCTGTGCCTGCATCCTCCTTCCCGCTCCTGGCTCAGAGCTTCCAGCTGTCCCCTAAGCACTGACCGGCTTTACCTCCCTCCAGAAGGCTCTTCCTGAGCTGGTCACTTCTTAGAGAAAGGGGACATGATTGAAGGAGCACAAACAAAACAAATCCTATATCAGACACCACAGTGTAGCCTCACTGCCTCCCTCAGGGAGAGGGGAGGAACACCTGGGGCAGGAACACCTGGGCTTCATCTATCAGGGCCCAACCACTCTGTCCGTGCTAGTAAAATCTGAGGGGTTTAAAGTCACTCTCTTTTGAGCAGGTGGTGTGAATTAAAAGAGTTACTGAGTTTACTCCCAGTTTGCACCTGTGAGGCAGTGTCCCTGCATTCAACAGACCTGGGCATAGGGCAGTAAGCTGCCATCCTGCGTGGGCCGAATCTGCCAGAGTCAGCCTGTGAGTAAAAACAAGGGATTTGGGTTGTTTATCTGTGTGTTGTGTCACTTCTTTGTTATTTGGAGGCATTTAAACTGATGCTTTAACAAAACTAATGCCGTTTGTAATGTTTGGGGTGTTTTCAAAGAAGGACGTCAGAAGACTAAGGTGTGAGGTGTTACACACTCATTATGTGTGGTGATTTAAGGACATTTGTCTAAAAAGATTTGGGGACCACCACTGAGAGATAAGTAATGCCTCCAGAAATTATTTTTGTGACTTAGAGTAGCTGTTGCCTAGTATAACTTTTGCTCAGAGAATAAAACCCCAATGTTTTTGCTATGTGTATCTGTTTCACAGTGGAGTTGAAGCAGATGTAAATCATAAAGAATTTTACAGAGATTTATGTTACACCTCTCCTGTTTTCATGAATGTGAGTTAAAATTCCTAATATTGTAATGCAGTTTTTGTACATACAGAATTATTTTCTTGTTGTATAAGTGACAAGTGCCTCAGAGGCTGAGGGTGTTCTGAAATATGTCATAGCTGTCCTTTGGAGAGGAAAAAGGAAAAAACTCTATTAATACTATTAAGAAACAGAGACACCATGGATGTTAAATAAGGAAAAAAAAAAAAATCTCTAAAAAGAACCACTGACCAAAAATATATGGTTTACTCCTACATCCTTTTCTAGTGCCTATTATAGAAGAAAAATCAAAATCACTTGTTTTACTTTTTAATCTGAAAAAAATGGGGCTTAATTTTTAAAAATAAAATTTTGTCTATTAAAAAAAGTGTTGGGGCTAAGGTGTGTTTGGTAGAGTGAATTTTCAAACTGTAAGAAGTTGTACAGGACTTGCTTAAGTTGTACTGGACTTGCTTAAGGACCTTCCACTCCTGGAAGAAGTGGTGTCAGTGCAATTCATAGACCAACAAGTAGTTCACTGAAGTTCTACTGTTCACGTACATAGTTATAATAACAAATACTTTTGTTGACTGCAAAAGTGGATCCAGAATAAGACCAAAAAATGTCTTAAGATGATTTTCCAAGTATATACATTTTTCAAATACAGTTTTGTGCACAAACGTGCACATATATATGTGTGTATAGATATAATTGAAATGGATATGCTTCTTTTTCATGAAACAATAGCAACTGACAAATATTTTTATGTCAAATTATTCATGCAAGGATTTAATGTGTTTCTTTCAGGCTAAACCCTGTCTGAATATATACATATGTTAACATAAATGTGTTATGTGAATATTCCTATATATACATCAAGAAAGATCCCTGTGATTACAGTACGTCACATATTTTAGGCACAAGCAGTTTGCTAAATTCAGAGTTATGATCACAGAACACTTCTGGGTAAACAAATTCAGCCTCTGTTTCTGGCAACCATCTCGCATAACATCTTTTATATCAGGCTCTGTCTTAAAAATTATTCTTATGACTGCTTGGAGCTATCAAATGCCTTTAATGGTTCTTAAGTTTTCTAATTTCCATGCCAGTTTATTCATGACATTTGTTTTGTACCATCGTTATTCTTTTAATTCAATAATTTTTATTCTTCTGATCCTTTTTTTTTTTTTTTTAGATAAATTATAATTGTATTTTGGAATTCATTTTACTAGGCAAACAAGCAAAGCATCCTTTAGTCTACTGTGTTGTAGAGTTCACTATTCACCAGTCAGTCTGAGTAGTTCTTCTCTACAGCTATGACAATTTAACTTCATTTTTTTCATTGCTCTTTATGAGAATTGTGTAAAACCTGCTAGATAAGACCCTCATGCATTGAACTAGAGCATGAATACCTCCCAGTATCTGTAGAAAAATAACAAAAATGCTTGTATAGAAAAGCAAAGTACATTTATCTTTTTCACAATCATGTTAACCAGGAATGCTTAGAGAGAGGTGGATCTGTAGAGACCCATTTTCTCCCTGTTAGAAACACCTGTAGTTCTTTAAATATATGGAATGTAGGGAAGAATGGGGTACTTCAAAGCACATTGGGAAAATCGAGGCATTAGAAAGAAGTACGGGGGAGTAAATAGGAGTTGCTACGGTGGAAAAATTTTGAGACATAGTCATCCGGTTAATTAATGTTCAAAAGATATTTTCATCCTGTAACTTTTCCTATTAACTACCCCCTGGGTTAACATTTCCTGTTATTAGTACACTTGAATTTTAATAGTGTTAAATTTCATTCTACCATTATTCTCAAGGTCATCTAGTTCTTCATGTTTGATATTCTTGTACCATTCAAGTTGGTGGCTTCCAACTTGTTGCCACCAGAAAACCCTACCAACACCTCCTGCTTTTTTATGGGAGCCATTATGTTAGATAAGAAACCTCCAGCCCACTTGTTCCTTTTTCTTTTGCTATGTACCCTTTCAGGAGTTCTGTATCTATCTTTACAATTCTTTTGCTACCACTTTCTGCAGATTAACTAATATTTTCCTATATTTGTCAAATACTTAATATTAAGGTTGAGGTAGGTTAGTTCTACCACATTTTCTTTATCTATAAAATCAGTTATCATTCTGCCATCCAAAGTCATGGGTAAACTTGTGCTCTGTCATCCTACTTATCATATATTTCTATATCTTTACAAGGAAAGTAATATCTTAGAGGTTTCTTCCCTCTGTGTGGAAGAGAAACTCATCACAGAAGAGTTGAACTTGCTATTTTAGACAGCAAGTAATTCAAGTGCTTTCTTTTTTGTGGAATTATAATACCCATGTTTTTATGCACTATACCAAGTGCTGCCTTTCTGACTTCTTTCTCTGAATAATTCAAACTATATCTGGATTTTTTTCCTTGGGAAGAAACCAAACCTTTGACATGAACATGCAAACGGAATACAATACAGTATTGCAGTGTTCCTAGGAGTATAGTATGGGAACATTTTGATTACCTGATTCATGAGAGTAGTCCAAGTATCTAAAGTGGAATTTCCTGCACGGAGTAGGAAAATCATATCCACTTTGTTATTTGTATTTTTAGAACAATGGCAGTCATTTCAGGAATAAATTTAAGTCCTGTATATATATTTAATCTTTAAGAATTCCGTATTTCCTGGTTGACCTGGCTCAGCACGTTATAGGAGTCAAAAATCACTACTTCTCAGAGGCAGGGTCCTTCTGGTCAGCTCCTTAGCAGTATCCTGCCCCTCTGCAACTGAGTGACTACCAAGTTGGTTTATTCCACCATGCTTTCATTGAAACTTAACACTTGCTTATAAGTACCTGCAACTGCTTTGAATCGAGCTATTTCACACACACAACAAAGAAAAAAAAAATTCACATGCTGAAAATACTCAGGGTAAAAATAATAACAGTACATACTTTTCCTATCTTGAACTCTGGGTCTATATGTATCCAAATCTAATGAAATTTTGGAATGAAATATAGAATGTTATCTAGATCACCGGGTTTTGTTTTCAGTATGGATAGCTACCATATTTCTAGACATTATTGATACAAAAATTAACATAAATATCTAGTATGACTAAGATACTGTAAGATAATGGGTTATTATATGTGTTATGTTAAACACAAAAATGTGTGGGTTTTTTGCAAAAGCCTTCCTTAGGTTTTGGTGTGTTTGTTTTGTTTATGTTTTCTTATCAAGAGTCACTGTCATTTGCTCATACAAGAGCAAAGAGGTGCTTGTTTCAGAATAGTTAGACAACATGTTTTCTTCTGTTTTTTTCCGTTTTGAGAAGGTCCTGCTCAGTTGCCCTGCTTCTCTTGCTCCTACATCAGGTTTGTTGCCACCTCTGTCCTGCCTCCCATGCCCCGTATGTACCGATACATCTTTTTGAGAACCCTGGAAATAGTCTAGATGAACTCTATATGTGCACTTGGAAAGGAAAAAAAAAAAAAAAGGCCAGAAACACTGAGTTTTTTTCAACTGTTGTTTATAATGTAACTTACAACAGAGGCCTGCAAATAGCTGTACTGGTGCGGTATGGAGAGCCAGCAACATGAGTGACAAGAATGATGGTCTGGGTTGTGTGTGTTAAACCACTTCTGAAGAAAATGTATTGTGTAATTACATCCTGTGTCAGCTTTTCAGGGACAAGCTATGTGTCACAAAACTGAAATCTGTACTGCCTCCATACATGCCTTTTCTAGTTATTTTGAAAACTGTAGTTAGCCAGACTTTGATATAGTTATGGTTTTGGAGATGTTGTATACTGAATTAGCAGTATTATATAATGTAGTAGTAGCTAATTTTTGTTTTGAACAAACTATCTGTCCACCTATTAACATTTAATCTGTGAAAATTGCATTTGGATGTTAACGTTCTATCCAGATAAATGGGGGCTGTTCACACCTTGGTAAGTGCCTTACTGTTTCAGTTCACTTGTGAACAAACAAGACAGCCATGAATTCTTTGGAAACAGAAGAGCTAGAAATTTTTAGTTAAAGTGTTCAAATTCTTACCAAATAAAGCATAACCTGTAGGAAGTTCTTAAGTTCATAGGGTTCTCTTACTGTTTCACTTCCAAATTGCATTTCCATGAAAAGCTGATTTTGTTTTATACCACCAAAATAACGTTGTGCCATAGGGAAACAATACTATTTGCATTAATTTGCATTTAGGATTCCAGAATAATCTGTCTTCCATACAGCACAATGGAAATCTAAAGTTTCTCTTAATTCAGTGTGTGAATATCTGTTTTTCTCCAATTGCTTTCCAGGGATTGAGGTAAAGAAACCCATATCATCTCGCAGAATTTCCCTTTAGGGATTTTATAAAGCTCTCCTCTCTTTGCCCCACAAAATTAAAAATAAAATATTATTCAAACCAAAATGTTTGTCCTTAACTCACTGGATATATGGCTTGCAAGTTCTAAAGGTAGACCATGAGAAGTCTTGCACCTGAACTTCTAGGATATTCAATGCCTCTTTTAAAGCAGAGTAGTTAGTTATGATAAATGTGAATTATTGATTGATTTGAGAAAACATAGTGATTATACCCTTTGCTGTAGAGTAACTGATTGAGCCTGTAAATATGTAAGCTGTAAAATCCTGTGTATTGTCTATGAAAAAGTTAGATTTTATTCTGCCCTGACATGTCTATGGTATCCTAGCCTGCTTTTGTATCTAAGCTGTCAAAGATTTCCATAGATTTGAAAATCTGTCCCCTGTTCCCCATATTAAATGTCACTGTCAGTTTACTCCTTGAAAGATGAAGTTTATTTGATGTGGTTGTCATGATACTTGTATAAGCAGTGCACCTATCACTTTTTTCTGTAAAGAAAAAAACTGACATCATATGTAGTCACACTTTTTTTCTGCGGTGACTTTTGCAGAGCAAAACTGTGGTAATGTATACTGTCTTTACTCAGATAATTTACGGAATACAGAAACATGCAATAGTCTAAAGAAAAAAGAGGGTAGATAGAGTATTTTCATGCTATGCAATAGGATTTGCTCTGTCCAGATCAGTGTAGCTGGAAATACTGCTTGGAAACAGTTGTATGTAATGCCTGTTTGTTCTTACTTATAGCAAAAATTAATTGTCAAGTAGTTATGAGGGCTGATCTGTAAATATGCACCTCTAAGCATTTATATAGATTTCTCAGGATGTTTGTTTCATTGGGACAAAAGTGTAACAGTGACCTCTTACTTCTTGGACAATTACTAATGAGAACCTTCTTAGGATCTGGGTCATCATTCCAGTCAGGCTGCAGAGTGCTGAGGAGAAGTGAAGGAGCTAATAGCTCTTCCCTTTTTCTAGGGCTTTCTCCTTTGGAGTGAGAAAACTGACAGGAACAGTCTCCATTGTGACAGTCTTCATTTGGCTTTTATGCCAGTATGCTTCTATGGCGTAAGATCTGTGCAGTTAACTCCTACATCAGTGAGTCTGGCTGTTGCTTCCAAGTCCATGAGGACATGGGAGAACAAAATGCCTTAGTTTGTTCACTTTTGAATTTTACTGATTAATAGTCTTTTCCATACTTTCCCTTGAAATAACAGTATTGCTTGTTCTTAACCAGTTGACACTACACTATGAGGACTGTAAATGGAACGATGCTCCTTAGCATTTTCCCTTGGCATGCTGGGACAATGTGCACAAATGTGACCTATCTTATGTTGTCATTATGTGATTAATTCACACTTTGAGAGCACTGTTTCTTCAGATGACTTTCCAGACCCACATATGGCACTTCAGTCCTTTAAGCATTTATGACATTAGGCATAACTCTTTCTAACTGACTTGAATTAGTGCTGTTTATGTCCCATGCTTTTTTTTTTTTTTTGCTAGCTCCTCTGCACAGAACAGGTGTATTTGTATTGCAATTGATTTCTTTTTTTCAATGAGGTTGGTTTTTGGCCCTTTCTATTGCATTTTAGCATTGTCTCTATGTCCATATTTCCCTATTGAGTAGCCCCTGATCAATGTACGTATACATTCTCTCATATTCATACAGAAAGCATCATGTATGAGAGTCACTTTATTATGTACATTTGACACCTATATTTGCAAATAATTCAGGTTTTTATCATCCATAGGACTCCATTTAGTAGTAGAAATTTGTGCAGGTCCAAGGCACTTGGGAATATATGTATATGCTAAAGAATGATCGTTTTCCCACAAAAATACTCAGAATCTAAAATGGCTACTATCTAGTTGGCTAAATGGCTACTATTTGGCAAAGTCAGTGTATAACTGTACTGCAGTAATATTGTTGTCTGTGGGTGTTTATTTTGTCTTATTTATTAAAGAATAGTATCTACTGAGGTCATACCTTAATTCAGGTCTTGAAACATGACTGGCCTTCACTGGAATTTGTCTCTTGTACAGCTGGTAATGCTGTCCTTAATTATGACATGGCCCTAATCACCTGTCATCAGTGAGAAGAAAAACAGGTATTTAATGAGCCATATAGTGGCCAAGAAGCAAATCCCACACCTAACATTAGTTTAGGTATAAAATTCCTAACGTGTGTTTACAAGTTAGCATGAATGAAGTGAGATTGGGTGTTTTAATTAAATGCCTCTCCTGCTTTAGGAAGCCTAACTTAAAGTATTAGTGTAAGTTATCGCGTATGCTGGCCTGCAATATATTCTGATAAAATGAAGCATCATTTAAGGGAATATTTTAGTCTGTCAAACTCGCCTGAGAAGTTATAATACATGTAAAAAAATAATTTGCAAGTCTGGCTGGATTATATATTATTAATAATTGCCTCCAAGACATATCAGGCACTGTACAAAAATGTAACATTGGCTGTGACGCCAAGGGCTTACACAAAAAAAACAGGTAGATAAGAAAGGATGTGACTAGAAACCTGTAGTCTTTCCTTTCAATCACTATAAATTCCCCCCATTAAATAAAAAAAAGTATTGGTTGCTTGTACTTCTCTCCATCTTTTCTAAGTTTCATTTAATTTTATAATACAGTCTCACTCACTACAACACTACAGACCTAGTTTGTTTATCCTTATATGTTCCCTATTAATGTTGTATTTGAGTACTTCAAAATCCTTCTGTACCTCATAAAGCAATTTTGAGGTCAAAACTTATTATAGGGGAGAAATGATGGAGACAAATGGTAAGGTCATGCAGAAGGTACAAATAGCTAGAAGGGTTCTCCACATGTAGGACAGCTCTCCAGCTATTTGGTGGTCTATTCTCCCATCTACTGCCTGTCATATTCTTTCTTGTTATCTCCCTGCCATCACTTAAAACTAGAAAGTACTGATTCTCACCTAATATTTAACCTAGTACACATCTGAAGAAAACAATTCCCAGTTCATTTTTCAGCAACCTAGTCAAGTCTTCATTTTGTTTATTGAACTCTCTTAATAGTAGGGAGAGGATTAATTTTGGAGAGGAGATGTAGTAAAGCTGTGTTATGAGATCGTGGAAGATGTGGAGAGGATAGATTCTTCTTTTCTAAACTCTATGTTCTAAGGAGGAAGGGCAAAGAAATGGAAAGCTGGCCTGTTCAAAACCAGCACAGGGAGATTTTTTTTTCTCTTGGGACTAATGATTAATCTGCATCACTCATTGCCATATGGTATCCTGAACTGAACATTAATAAGAATAAAATAACACTCTACTTGAAATGATTAGTATTTAAAAATATGTCAGAGTATTGAAAGGATTACAAATCTTCATGCTTCCTTGCATAAATGGTCTTGTGGCACATGTGGTAAAAAGGACACTTTTCACAGGGTAGATTTGTCTCCTAAATGAAGAGTTTGGGGTGTTTTTTCCTGTAAAATGTCACTGTTCAAGGCAGGATTTGGGATTAGATGGATGACTGCTTTGATCTGTGCTGGCCATTCCTCTTGACACTCCAGTCAAGGAGTTCTAGGAGTAAAACTTGTCACCTTGAAGATTTTTGATCATCTGGCTGCTTTGGGAGATGGAGGGTTGCTCCATGATGTGACAAAGTGCTGTATTGGGTTGAGATTTTCAGTCAATCTTTAGGCAGCAGTGAACATTTACTGGCAAATTATCACCTACTCAGAAGTAGCTGATAGTAATGAGAATGTTACGGAGCTATTAACTCTGAGTTACCTGTGTTACTGTAATTAAGAAGGTATCAGAAAATCTGTGGAAGATTATTTAATAACCTACTAAGGATTTTGGCTTTTCTTTGTTTCACTTCTTCAATAGTGACAGGGAAAAAAAAGGCCTTGTTTAGATTGAGAAAGATTTGAGAGACGAATAAGCAGATGTCTGAAGTTATTCCCCAAATGCTAGCATTTTACATGTATTCAGAAGTGTTATTATTGTTAATGAAGGTCAGTATGCCTTTGACAAGTAGATAATGTCATAAACTGGGCTATTAATTTTGGTGAAAATACCATGTTTATTTAGCACGGACTTGAAGAATTGCAGAATAATGGTTATGCAAGTAATGAAACAATAGGATTGTGTGTTCTTGTCTAGAAATGACATGATTTTTATTTCAATTAACTGGAGGAAATACTAACAGTGCATGCTTGTCCAAACACTCTCTCTCAGTGTCCTTCTCCCCTTCATCACTTCTTTATAACAGAAAGGTCAAACTTTTTTTTTTTTCTTAATTACTCAAAACACTACATAGTCCCTTCCTTTAAGACACCTTCAGAGCACATATGTATGCAAAGTCTCCAGTCTTTGGAAAGTCCTGTGATACAGTATAGTAGTTAATAGTTCCTAACTGTGACCATCCTGGCTCAGGATTTTTTAGTTAAAGTTTAAGCATTTCCTACTGTACAAATTTACTTTAGCTAAAACTCACTTGGAAAGTGTAACCCAAAATGCCAGCTCATAGAAGTGTATATGGTTGTATGAATTCAATAAAAAATACTTTGTATTTTGGGGAAGTGCTAAACTTGGATCATAGTTATTGTGGATCTGTGACATTGCATAGAAGAACAGCTTACCTTGAAACCAGTATGCTGGAAGGCGATCTACAAGTATTTGGACATACCATCTATCACAACAGATGCTGATCGAGGAAACTCTTGTTTTTAAAACTCCCATTAATGCTAAAAAATCTCTGAGTGTATAAGCTTCTGTGATTCTGTTAAAAGTATCTTTTCCAGTTATCAATGACAGGTGAAGATTTTTATTGGGAGCGGGGAGGAATGATGAAGTCAGTGTCTTCATATTTTAAAAGTGGTGTAGAAAAAGTAGGTTCTTTCTTCACATGGTTGCATATAAGAAATTCCCCTGAGCTCTGTTCTTATGTATGCATCAGTGGCTATGCCTACATTGGGTTTTTTCTTCTGAAGTTGTTTCTTTGTTTTAATCCAATTTTGCGAGGGATCTTCTGCCTCTTTAACTTTGAATATACTCACATCCATATGACCCCCATTTTGCAGGGCAGTCTGGTGCATGCAGTCCACAAGGCTGTCACAGCTGTCCCTTGCTTGGGGCATTTGTCCCATAAATGCTTGTGTCCCCAAAGTCTCTAATGCAGTGGACGTAGCATGCCTAATCCTTTCTGCTTTGTATTCTATAGGACCTTTTCAGCTCTTATTATAGAACTTTAATGAAGGCTTGGGAGCTTTTTGATTTTGACCAGGGTTTTTCAGGGCTCTAAGTCAGAAGCACAAAGCTGTTACATTCCTGAAAGTGGCCAAGGAGATTTTCACAGGAGTACGTGTAGTCCTGGTAAGGCCTTACAGTAATAAGGCACACTGTCACAAGGTAATGGACCTGGCTCAGTGTTGTACTTCTGAAACATTAAATTTTTATATGAATCATTTTGGAATTTATTTTTTAATAATATATTCAGCATGATTCACAGACAACTGTATATGTATTTTTATAAGCAGGACACTAGGGTGTGTGAAGCATGCAGACATCGTTTGAGGGTAGTTCTGAAAGATGATTTGGAAGACTGAGCTGGGAGGAGTAATGCCTGGTGCAGCCTCTGCTATAGAGTAGTCCCAGGTTTCATCTAGAGGGAGATCTATTGTTTCCGGTCCAAAAAGAGATTTTGGAAATGAGTTTGCATGTGCATAGTCCTGGCAGGAACCTCAGGGCAAGATCCATGTTGACAGAATTAGCTACTCTTCTCTTGTTCAATCATACACAAATTGCAATGTGACTTAATTGATCCAGTAAGCTTAACGCTTTTCCCTTTGTTCGTTTCATTCAACATAATGTAATGATAGAATTCAGCATGGTTCACTAACATAATTCAAACATACAGACTGTTCTGATACTTTATAGGAAGAAGCAAGCATCAGTGAAGGATTCTAACTCTTGATTTCTGTTTAAAAAACAGTTTCTTTTAAAAAAAAAAAAAGCTGTAAAAAATGTTCTGTACAACCTTTGAAGCAAAAAGCTAATAGCTAAAAATCTTGATTTCAGTTTCTGACAAGGACTCCCTGTATAACCTTGAGAGAAGTTATTTAACTTTTGTTTTATTCACATCTGAGATATTCTAATATCTGATGTACAAGTTGAGTATCACTGTGTGTTGCTTCTTGGGCCCTTGTGAAGGTAAATACCTTAAGCCTGTTAAAAGCCTAAGTATATGCACTAACTCATAACTCAGATTTAATTTCATCCTATGTCTGTAGAGTCTCCAGTTAAGTACAGTCTTGTTATGACAAGGATTCAGCTGCTTTGTATTCTACAATTAATTGTTGTTATTATTACTATTATTTATTTTACAAATAGATAAATTAAAAATACTACATTACTTATAAAGTATAATTACATCAGTTGCATTGTTCTCACTGATTTCTTTTACAATTGTGTCAGGCATCCCTAAAGGAGAATTTTCACTAGGGGGAAAAACCTACAGGTATTAGTGATTATGCATTTAAAACACTTGTGTGGGTGGGTGTATATGTAGAGTCCTATGACAATAGTTAATGAACATGAACACTCATTTTCAGTACGTTTCCAATTCTCATGAACATCACTCCTCCACTGGTTCAGACAGTTCCTGAGCTGCAAGTTACAGCAGGCTAGGACAGTACAGCCATCTGCTTGGTCATTGCTACAGTCATGATGCTGGGGCAAATGGTCTTTTGGCATGACCCAGTGCAAATGTTCATATATACTGAGGTTAAGGTGCTTCTCTGAGGGAAAACTCTTTGACGTTGAGATATATGTGTATTATAAATGATAAATACATTTGATAATTGGCAAAATTTATAAAAAATCTTGAATTGATAGGGCAGAACGTACAGAAATAGAGTGCTTACCTTGTACTAAACTGGCACAAAACTTTTAAAACTTCTTAGTCTTCTGTTCATAATTTCCACCTTAATTACATTAATATATGTCTTTACTGTAAATACTTAGTTTTGACTGCAGAGTAACTCAGCCAAACTAGTTTTGTGTGGGCAAATTTTAGGTACAATAGCAGGCTGACCCTAGCAACATAGACCTCGATCTAAACTAATTAACAGGGTTTCTCAGTGTAGATGTGTAGACAGATCAGCAGGTTTCCAAGTGAACAACTTAGCATTTGTTTATATACACCAGACCTATGGCAAATATCTGCACACTCTTCTTCTCTGTGGATCCGTTAGATGGAAAATGGTGCACCTTAGAGAGAGTATTTTGTATCAACCTATTTTTTATTCACTCTCTTGGCAACCTCCTGAGGAAACAAGACATATCAAAATTAAAACAGCAGCAAAAAAAATCAGTTACTGAGGTGAAGTTGAGAAAAGCAAAAGTGACAGCAGTTATACGAAGAAGCGCTGGCTCTTGAAGTTAAGCTGCTCTGTCACATACCATCAATTGGACTATTATCTGGCACAGGAGGACTGTAATAAATTGTCAGATTTTCTTCTTAGCTGAAATGATGGGATGGAAATTGTGCTGTGTATTTTTGGACAGGAATGGGGGGAAAAATCCAGCATATAGCTGATTTCCTCACATGCCAGACCTGCCATGATGCACAAATCCAATTTCCAAAATGTAGCTCTTGGAAATCTTGTATGATAAAAGCTGAGATGGTTAAAAAAAGAAATCCTGTCTCTTCTCCGGGAAAATAATGACAAGGAAGAGAAAAGTCACTAATGAGAGACAAACTTTTTTTTTTTCTTTTCATATTGAAACCCAATAAAATAAGTGGCTTCAGATGTTTGGGTTTTTTTCCTTGTCAGAGAAAATGATGAGGAATGCAGGCTTTTGTATATTGCTGTCTCTGGTTCTGTAGTATTTGCATTTGAAGTAAAATCTTACAGAATTGTAGTATTAGAATATTTGGTTCTCTAATAGCTGCATCTGATGATCATTGCTTTTGTGTGGGTCATGATAAAGAAAAGATGTTATTACGTATTTATACTTTGTAGGATTTATATGAGCTGATTTAGACTATCTGTGATTTGGAAAGCAGCTGATAATATCTAGTGATGGTATGAGCAGTAGATAAAAATACTGTTTCAAAATGTTATACGTTCTCAGAAGTGGAACTCTTTCAATAGAATTGTTGTATGACTAAGTATACGTATCTGTATATTAGATGTGTAATAATAGGGTATTGATACCCACTTTTAAAGCCTTAGCTGAATCATAATGTAACTGCTGTAGTCAACAAAGGGTCCAGAGGCGGGCCACTAAGATGATCAGAGAGCTGGAGCACCTCTCCTGTGAGGACAGGCTGAGAGAGTTGGCGTTGTTCAGCCTGGAGAAGAGAAGGCTCCGGGGAGAACTTATAGCAGCCTCCCAGTACCTAAAGGGGGCCTGTAGGAAAGATGGGGAAGGACTCTTTTCCAGGGAGTGTAGCGATGGGACAAGGGGTAATGGCTTCAAACTAAAAGAGGGAAGATTTAGACTAGATAGAAGGAAGAAATTTTTTACAATGAGGGTGGGGAAACTGTGGGCCAGGTTGCCCAGAGAGGTGGTAGATGCCCCATCCCTGGAAGCATTCAAGGCCAGCTTGGACGGGGTTCTGAGCAACCTGATCTAGTTGAAGATGTCCCTGCTCATTGCAGGGGGGTTGGACTAGATGACCTTTAAAGGTCCCTTCCAACCCAAACTATTCTATGAACAAACTTGAATTACTTTGCATGGCCAGCATCCTTAAATCATGGCTAAGACTTCAAGGAACTTGCATGGTATTACAGTTTTCTGAAATATTTGTAGTATTGTAAACAACAGGTTCTTATTTGACAACTCCTCTGAATAGAAATACAATAATAATGGGTTGAAAATATAAGCGAGTAAATTTAGAAGCCATTAAGGCTGCCTGCTTTGTTCCTCTACTTCATTATGACCATTAGCTGCTCATTCACCTTTTCTTCTATATTCCAGTAAGTTGCAGCAGTAGTTCAGTTGTGTAAAAACTCACTTATGAGGCCTTTCAGCAAGCTTGGGGAAGTTTAGACAGAAGAAGAGAATGTGAAAAACATTAAGCTTTCCTTTTGTTAGTCTTTGCAAGCCATTTAATGGGGAAAGTTCAAGCTATGAACTAGAACAAGGACTTACGCCTCAATGTACCTTATGAAGTATTCTGTGTGTATATTTCCATTGTTAGAGAGGCCTGTAAAATGTGCATGTTATATTTAGATCTTCTTTTTTGGGGGGGAAAAAAGCAGTTCTCATATATCATATATGACAATGATATATGTCATATATCAGAATGTGTATTTTTGTATCGGTTCAAAGGTCTTGGTAGTAGAGTCTGAAATAAGTTTCTTTCCACCAGAGAATGGAAATTTAATCTAACGATGCCAATAAAAAATTGTACAAGCCAAATAACAAAGTATAGAACAACTAGACAGAGTACTAGAAGCCAGTTGACAACACTTCATGTACTGAATCAATCAGAAATATGAAGACTGTAAAAGAATCAGTGAGTCTGTCAGAATACTAGGAAACAGAAAACATAGCTGAGAATCATGAGATTGTGAAAAGTCAAGATTATTTACTTGCGTTATTCCAGTGCCATTAGAAACTGAGCCAAAAGTGGAGGTGCCAGAGCATGTCGAAGAAGTGTAAAAAAAATCATCACACATAGACTATATTAATGTATGAATCTTGAAGGAACGTACTAACACGAGCAAGCTGTTAACAAAAGTGTGTAGTTTGCATCTAAATAAACAGTGGTGGAAGGAAGAAGGTAGCAGCTGCTGTATCTAGTTTTTACAAAATGCTAGAAATTATCCTGGGATCATTTCAAAATGAGAAAACTTATTGAGAAAATGTTTCAAAAGATCTAAAACCTCCCATCAATGTGAAAAAAAATCTAAAATCTAAATTACACCAGCATAGTTTCTGTAATAGTATGTTTTTCCATCCTGCTTCTTTAGAATTTCCTCAGTTTGTTGACTGAATAACAGATACCCTAGAACCTGATGGAATAATTCCTTGGAATATTAAAAGATTGAAGTCTCTGACAGATTAATAGAAAAGAAGTTGTCATGAATTGTCAGGTAAATTA
Source organism: Ibidorhyncha struthersii (assembly GCA_013398815.1). Classification (NCBI taxonomy): domain Eukaryota; kingdom Metazoa; phylum Chordata; class Aves; order Charadriiformes; family Charadriidae; genus Ibidorhyncha; species Ibidorhyncha struthersii. The sequence goes on from VZSZ01010372.1 coordinate 1,217,933, forward strand.
TTGCTTTGGATTAGAAACTTGATAAGACACTAAAAATAGGAAATAATAATAAGTAAACAGTTTAGAACGGTGTTGCCTCAAGGTTCTACTGTGCTACACTAAAAAAAAAGGTCTTAAAGAAGTTGCAAACTGATAGATGGCACATGAGTGAGAAAATAGATTAGTGAATGTCAGAGAGTTTCAAGGGTGCTCTAAGATTTGATCTCAGCCAAGGAACTTGAGATTCACCAGTTTATGATAACTGGTATATTCATTGTTTATACATGTACATCCTATATAGTGTTGTGGTAATGCATGTTTTAAATCCTACTAAATATTGTAAATACATGTTTCTTCTTTTTTATTGGAAAGTATGGCTTCAGAGGAATATGAATACAGTTTCATTTTTTGCAAAATTTCTTATTGTCATGATATATGCCCATGATATAACTGAAACTGAATATTTCTTTAATTTAATAAAAAAATGGATTATTCTATGAGATGGTGCTATTACAATTGATTTTTTTGGTGCTTTTGGTGTGGGTATATATCTTCATTTTGTGGCTAAAGCAGTGGGCAACAAATCTTTACAAGCCTTTACAAAGCTTACCAACCATGAAACAGATTTCACGTACCATCTGCTGTGTGAAGGACACATTAAAGTAGTTCTCCATTTCTCCAAAGCATCAGCACATTCATGCAAATCCCTGTTCTCCTACCTGTACTTTTGAAAGTGATGGAGTGTACTATCTACACAGTTCATTGAATCATATTCGAACTGTGCAATCTTGTTCATAGGAAGACTAGATAGCTAGATAACACCTAAAATGTAGCACACTCAGATATATTCAGCATTCTCATTTGCAGCAGAGACAGTCAACTACTTAATGCGTAATTACTCTCAGAATTAATTTTATCCAAAGTCCCATTAAGGGTATAACAAAATTTTATAAAAGCAGTTAAAACTTCTGGAGAAGGGTAAACTCATGACATTCAATGCTGAATTAATAGCAGTTCCTCAAAGAATTAATCCATTATTTGTCACAGTTGAAGTTACTTTATTGAAAGATTATTTGAACAGTGAGACAAAAAAAAACAAAGAAAAAAATGAAAATGCATTAATAATGAGTTCAGTGGTTTTTGTTCATATTACTGACTGAACCAAATCATTTAGCCTACTTAAATCAGGTGTAAAGACTTTTCATCCAAGTTGATTACAATAACTTTTGCACGCCAGAAGAAATGTTTCTGGCAGCACAGACTAGTGGTACTTTAACATCTGTAGATTGCAGCCTTGTTATAGGCTTTTACTTGTCTTATACTAGCAAGATGATCTGAGCTTAAGAGAGCTAACACACTGGAAGATTGTTTATTGAATGTTTATTACTTTCAGCGTTAGTGCTCAAAACCCCTACACTATTATTAATTGTCAATAGAAAAGTGGTAGTCAGCAAAATCCAGAAATATTAAACTGTTCATCATAATCAGTCAAACTCAGGAGCTACCTGGAGAGACTTTAAATGTTTAGAAACAGAATAGCAAGCAGTCTGCAATATATATCACTTCTAAAACCCTGCATGTGGTCCAAGTAGCACTTGAGTAGATTTTGGTGCCGATTTACATGTATTGCTTATATTCTACTTTGATATTCATGTGAGTATTCTATACAGTTACAGCATTTAAAGCAAACCATTCCAAAAGTATTGATTCCTTCCTGTGGATCCAGGCATTTCCACTTCCGTATGACAGGAAATTCAATCCTGAGCTTTGTGTCGCAGATTCTGTGCTATTAAAATATGTACTGTGAATGGGACTTTGATTCAGGGAAGCATTTTGCAGGCATATCATTCTGATTGCTTTACTCAGAACTTCTATTTTGGAGGAAAATAGCTGCTTGTTTAAAAGAAGTAAGGAAGGTGCCTCCTGTGTAAAACTTTCTCTTTACCCGCTTGTAGGGCTTTTATCTTTTTTTTTCGAGTAGTGCAGTAAGTTTAAAAGAAATTAAATTCCGTATCTGGAATACCCAGGTTTACTACAGATTGAATCGGGAAGTTGCACTGTTTGAAGAAATTTTTTTATTCACATCTTGCAGCGCAGAGCTATCTCCCTCATATAATAAAAGAAAACAACTGGGTAACAGAATGAGGCAAAAGAGGCAGATTTTTAGAAGTGTTAGCTGTGGGGCTTTCTTGTCCTTCAACATTGATTTTTACTAAATGCCATAGGCATAATTCTATTCATTCTTGGGAAGTGATTCCCTAAACTGCAGTATAAAACTTGGCTTATCACTTTGAAGACAATCTTAGTCATTCTGGAAAGCTCATAAGGTAGTCTCACAGGAAACATTCCTTTCATTTGCTTACTCTGGTTGAGTTTCTCGTATCATGCTATCCAAAGACAACTTGCTTAGTTTTATTCATTCTTGCCCCTGATCTATTCATAAGTAAGCCTTAAAAAGGCTTTGTGGTGCCTCAAATCTAACATTTGTAAAATATACTTTAAAATAATAACACAGAATGGGGGGTAAAAAGTTTATAATCTAGTCCAAATTTTAAAGCAGGACCTATCTGTCCCAAATCAATGTTTTGTTGTCTGTTAACTGTGGGTTAAAAGAAAAAGCCATGTTTCATTATTCCATAATAAAATAGTCCATTAATTGCTTCAAGAGTCACGAAATCAGTTATGTCAGTTAAACTTTACATCAGGGTGTTATTTTTCAAATATATAGCACGGAATTTTAAAGAAAGAAGAATTCTATGTATTACTGGAACGTTTAAGAAGTGAATACTGCATAATCACTGTTAACAGCATGAGTACTTTGTAACAATGTCCCGTGCTTCTGTCATTTGTCCTGCTTGAATATGGTTTTAGTGTTAGTTTATAAAGATGTGATGTCTAAAGCTAGGAAAACACCAGAAAAATTAGAGAAATAGCAGATTAATCTCTCCTTGGCTGTGTAAACATAATTCTGTATATTGAATTGAGGGGTTGCTAATCCCTTACAATCATGTTTCTTCCAATTAAGTTGCAAGGCTTTAAATACTTTCATCACAGGAGGCTGAAGAAGCAAGTGCAATGTCAGGAAGGGGAGGAGGGTGGTAATCCTAAATGAAAGTAATTTTATTAGGAGAGAAAGCAAGCAGCAAACAGAAGTTCTGAAGTGGAGAAGTTCAGAGAATAAAAGATTCTGCAAAATGCCCTGACCCCCTAGGGAAGTGAAGAAATAAAATTGGGATTTTCAGCTTGATTAAAGTTTGATTTATGAGCTGCTTTTTGTTAACAGCAGTGGAACAGGAGGAGGAGAAAAAGGATTTAACTTGTAAGGGAGAAAATTCTTTTGGAAATTGCCTTCAAGTTCATGGAGTTTTAAAAAAGTGACAAATGGAACTGTTTTGTAAGTACTCCCCTCCTAGACTCTACTTTGTTCTCCACTCCCCCCCCAGTCCATAGTTAGTAATAGGTTATAAATAATAGCTAAGTAATCTAAAAACATAGCAGATGACTAATTTGATGTTTTGTTATTGTTCAAGAGTAAAAGCTTAGTTTGGGGGAATATCTCCTGTATTTCTGTTGTGTGCATTCTTACTCGGGTGCCACAAAAATGCATCAAAAGATATAGATCACAAGCTTAATTTCCATACATGGAGGACTTTTGCACAGAGGTTATATGTAGGAGATCAGAAGGTAGGAAAAAAATCAAGAAGTGCTGAACCTCTGTGCAAAAAGGTGCAGTTTTTCACAAATAGAATTAGGATAAGTAAATAAAATAATGAAGAGTCTCTTACGTTTTTCTCCTACTGGGAAGGAGCATGGCTAAAGTTGGGATCGGCACGGAGTGGTAGGTGGTACAGCTTTCTTCTTGCATTGTGTATGGAAAGATTTCTCCATTCTCGTTTCATCAAGCTCTTATCCCAGTTTCACAGCTCGTGATGTGAGCTATCAGTCCACAGCAAATGATAAAATAAATCCTCATTTGATATTGCTGTCTCTTTCTCTGCAAAACATTATGTAAATGACTCCTGGACCCAGCAACTTAAGGCAGGATGCTGTATCCACAGGTCTAGTTCTCCAAAATGGAGTCATGGTGACATCCTACCTTAGATCCAAAGAGAGAGATAATGTATAAAGGTCACCAATTCTTTAGTGCACTCAAGGGGTTAAAGCAAATGCTGTCATGCTTTGTAAGTAATAATGGGTTCACATTGGCTTACAAATTGCAAGTTACTATTGTAGAATACCTTTTGAAGGTAAATGTAGGAGTAAAATTGCTTTTCAGTTTGAAATGACTCAGACACTGAAAATTCTGTATTGTCATCGTAAAAATTCAGGCTGCTAGTGCTTTAACAACCCTTTACCTTCCATTTTTAGATAAAGCATCACATCTGTTTAAAGTAATAACACTGGATTTTTTTTTCACTGAAAAGACATAACTTGTTCATGAAAAGTTTAAAATGCTGTGATCCATGATAAAATAGTTTTGACCACTTTGCAATTAGATGAAATCTTTTATTAATTTCAATTTAACTTGAATTCTAAATACACTCCCAGAATTTCATGCTAATAAGAATGAAGTTGTCACTGTGCTAGTTGATACAGTAATTTCTTCTATAAACACTCAGATTGTGCATTTGTCAGTAAAACATGCTAAGTAATACATAGTAGCTCTTGAAACCACCTGTCACCTATTATCAGGGTGTCTTTATTTCTAAAAATTTACCTATTCACAATAAGCCCAATTCTACCCAGTTTGCTAGTACATACTATATCTCAGTGAAAAATGGAAAAAGTACAAATAACTGATTTTTAAACTGTTTTTCTTCCCTTAAAAATATAACCCGGTATATACTGCATATATTTGTGTAAGATTCTTGGATTTAATATGTTTGCTGTATATCAGCAGCTATTAACATATGCCTAAAAATAAGGGTAGGACATGCATGGTATTATGTATCTGTTCAATCAGCAAACTCTATTTCACTCTTTCAGCAGAAGTCAGTGTGAGGTATAAGTTTCCCAACTATTAGCCAAATCGAGATTTTCAATCTGGAAGTTCTGTAATACCTGATGATGATAGGCAATAATATATCGATGCGGTTGGTATATCACAATTTTAAATATCCTCTGTTTGCTGTTCTTACGTATTGATACTTTCAGAATGCTCAACTGTATGTATGTGATACCAAACCATACCAGAGGTGGTAGGCACAGGTATAACAGCAGTATCTTTGTGCCTCCTTTACACCAGAGTGCAGAATCTGGTCTAACTCCCAACTCACCTGGCAGTGGAAATGGAGGAGATCTGGGGGTGGCCGTGTCCCCTTTCCTTTCCCCAGCTTCAAGCACCTTCCTCTTCCCATCGGTGGGGCACAGAGCAGAGGAACTCCATGGGCAAGGTGGATGGGAGACTGACACAAGCATGAGTAAGGGAGGAGGATACTTGAGGTACTACATCCCACTGAAATGAGACCAGAAGAGGAAAGTTGCCTCTACTGGCAACTTTGCTGCAGCTACATCCTTGAAGAGGATATAGCTCTGTAACGAGAAAGCAAGTTAGTGGAAAGAGAGAGAGAGAAAAGATTTGAAACATCCAAGTGGTTGACAGATATGTTATGTAGCAAATACATTGGCATGACATTAATATTAAATGTCTGTTAAAGACATAGTATATTGGCTGAAAAATCTCAGCAAGTACTCCCATCGCAAGTATGTTATAACTCCATCTGTAGGGGGTTTGCTGCATAAGTGTGTAGGCATCAGGATGAAATCAGACACTATAAAACAAATAAGGATTGCATACCAAATGTATTTACCCTAATAAAGGCAGAGTACCTTCTCTTCCATCAGTGCACGCATATAGTATTGGGTTAGGTGCAATGACAGTAAGTACTGGTGTATGTAAAATTACAAATATCAATCTGTAAAGTCAGTGTCTGAGATTAGAAAGTACAATTTTGTGTCTGTGTTGAAGGGTTGTCTTTATTACAGTATGTGCAGTAGATGGCTTCTGCATGTAAAGATTTTTCCCTACAATCATTGTACCTTTAAAATTAACTTCCTGTCACTCAGGTGTTTCTAGGCTCTCTCTTTACCATTTAAAGAAGCTGGACTGTCACCACATTCTTGGCTGCCACTGTCGAGCTCTTGGAAGAGAAGGAGGCTTAAGTACTCCTGATGAGTGTTATCCATAATTTACCACAAAAAGCAGAACCTTTCAGGGTAAAAATTCTGCCCTCTTGTATCTTTTCTGGGTGCTACTTTATTTTTAATGTACTCTTACAAGGTAGCTTTGAACTCAATGCACAAAAAAGAGCCTCCAGCCGTACATCCTACAAAAAGCATGTAGACCTCATTTAATCATTCTTTTTATTCCTCTGACTTGAGTGTGATCTCTGTTCCACTCTTGCTGATGAGCTGGCACTTTAACATCATCCAAATTTATTCTTGATCTAATTTGGTAGAACATGCTGCAGAACAGATTTCCAGAGTGGAATAATAGCCACTTAAGTATCGTTTAAGTCCACCACATACAGAGGCAACAATTTCAGTTTCTTCAAAACTATTTTACATCTTCAACAAACATGATTATTCTTACTCTTGCTTATTAAGGTATCATCTTAAGTCACAGCAAGTCCACTATAGGCCAGAGGTAATTTTATGTGATCATTGTTGTACCTTTTATGTTGGAATTATTTTTTTTAAGCTGCTTGCCACCATGTTGAAGAATGGTTTTTGTTTTCCTCAAGCAGAAACTGGGAGGGTTCTGCTTGGAACATAAGCTACTGAGTGGGGAAATGTCACTTACTCATTCTCATTAACAATGAAATTCAGCGGTTTGAATCATGTAACTGTGGTTCCCAGGCCACAAAAGTCTTTGGTATTGTGAATTCCTGCACCTATTTCCATCAAATTGGAGTGGATTTGCAAAAATACATTTATTGTTCAGTTTCTCAGAAATACTCATTGCTCAGCCTACAGAAGCATAATGCTTTGAAATTTATTACTGTCTTGAAACTTTGGGTCAGGTGGGAATTGTTACCTTTTCCCATCTACTGCTGTATGAGTAGAACTGTAGGTCAGCTGAAGTGGAATTGGATTTAAAAGTTGGGACATCTGTTCTCATTAGCCAGTCCATGAAGTAGCAAATATACCTCCATTGCATTGATTCATCTGTGTGAAATAACTTCTCAATAAATGTTTTTGTTTAGCAGTGTCCCTTTGCATTCTTCAGTAATCAGCTTTCCAGACAGCAAATATAAAATAAAAACAGTATTAAGGCAAAGTGTATCCCAAATAATGAAAAAAATATCCTGTCCTTTAGGTGGTGTTTCTTGGTGTGCTTTTTACTAGGAAGGGCAATTTTTATAGTTTTTTAAATCACTCAAAAAAATCATGAAAGGGCTCCCCACCAAACTTTAGCCATGCAATAATACCTAGTTCAGTTATCCTAACATGTTGCTTCCCAAAGTTTAAAAATGGTAGCTATAATAGTTATCTTTATCTTATAAGGATATACTGCATAAGCTCACTGTCAAAGCAAACTGATACAAACCTGAAATACTCTGGCCATCAGCGTTTGAGTTGGTACATGCAGAAGAGAATCACAAATAGTCACAGAGTTCATAAATTAGCAGCAGTGCTGCTGTCACAATTTTGCCATGATTATGGCATGTCACTTTCTCACTGTGATTAACTGTGCTTTACCAGAAACCCATTTTTCAGTAGAACAAAATGGGAGAATTAAGTTTCCTTTACATTTCACTTAGTTCATTGTGACCATAGACTTCAGTCCATCTGATCCAAATTGGTTAAACATTAAAGCAATTTGGCCTCTTTTCAGCTCCAATTGCTACTTTCAGAACCTGAAGACTGTGAACTCTGTCTTACTAAAGGGTAAACGCATTTTTATTTTCTGTTATGTGAGCTAATTTGTGAGGGGTTCTCATAATGTCATGTCTTCAAGGAGATTGCAATGAGTGTCTTAAAGTTCAGGCCAAACATGTGAATTTGCTGTTCGTGTTATAGTATTAATTAGAACTAACTTAGATCTTTTCAAAATGTCCAAACTCTACAATTCAGAAAGCAAGAAGTCTCATCTACAAGTGATCTGAGACCTTAGACAAATTCCATCAGAAGTGTATTTAGAGCAGAAACTGGGATTGCTCTGTTGGATCTCTAGCTGTTCCATTGATTCATTATTTTTCACTTAGCCTTCAACTCTTTCTTCGTTAGTGGTTGTCATATTGCTTACATTTTCATAGGGGCATGGCACCTAATTATTACATTTGGCAGACTCTGACACAGCAGAATGTATTTGAATATATGATAAGGGATTACAATTTGCATGAAAACAGCTTACCTGTTCACCAGTGTTTTCATTGTGTGGTGTTGCATCCACTCTTAGCTGCGAGTCCTCAGAGATAACCAGACCATCAAATACAACACAAGTAACCTTAAACCAGATCCTAAGATCCAGATCCTTTTATGATAATAAACCAATAATTTATATATAAAGGAACAGTGCGGTACAAGCTATCAGAATGATTAATTCTGTTTAACCCAACGCTGAAGAAAAGGGAATGTGTACAGCTCGCTAAGGTTTGTTGCAGTATTACTTAAACAATTTAGATGTGGTTTCACTTGTGCTATTAGTTATGGTCAACTTTGATTCTCCATGTTTAAATTGTGTGGTTCCTATGCTGGGTTAATTCCCACCAAAGGGTTTCTGGTTTGGGTTGGTTTGTTTTGGTTGGTTGGTTGGTTTTAATTTGCGAATGTATCCATTCTCTGGACATACATTAAATGATATTTTCTCAGGTAGCCTGTTCATCTTGTGGACCATATATTTTCTTACAACTTGGTTACCTGTGAACCATCTATCAGGATATGATTTTCCTCAGTAACAGATTAACATTATTTTGAACCCTGTCTTACTCATTTTTTGCCACACATGGTTCAAGATTGCCTTAATAGATTCCTGGTATCCAAACATTGTTACTCTAGGGTTCCTGAATTTCTCAGGGTCCCTGAAAATTCAAGTTACATAATAACAAAAGAATACATATGTATGTGTGCGCATGAGTGAGATACTTCTTGAACAACTTGTTAATATCATCTTAACATCTCATGTTAATGGTAGTTCTCAAACATGTTTTCTTAAAATAATTAGATTCTCTTCAGGCTACAACAGTATGTGAAGGTTTGATTTTTATTTCTTTTTTACTAAGGTTCCCAGAAACATAGAGTAAGTTAAATGTTGGAAAGACATACTCTGTTTTGGCCAAATGGAAGGATTGAAGAGAGTTTTCAAGATAATGAACACAGATGGGTTTGCCATTATCCCTCACATAAGGGGGGGGNAGATACATCTGAGTCAGCATTTCCAATACCGATTTCAATTTAGTCCATGGTTGTGAGTGCTACACTTAACAAGAGAACACAGCTGTGATTCCCTGCAGTGCAATGATAATCACGATTCACTGCAGTTGCTGGTTAATGCATTAACCATCCCTCTGATGTGCCCGGTGAATCTCCTATAACTCTTTATGATGGATGCTATCTGGTTTGTTTGCTCACAGTTCACTGTATTGGTACTTTATGCTATTTTTTGTGTGACTGGGCAGCAAACGGGAAGGCTGAATGTTTTATCGTGGCTGCTGTACCCTAAGCAGTTGAACACCCTGGGTGGAGGAGTGTGCCAGGGCATGGCAGATGCAGCTGGCAACAGCTCACAGCCAGGCAGGTTCATCTTAAACCTCTGATCACTTGAGATCCACCCTGTACTTATATATTATTGTGGGTATATTTTAATGAATGGCAGTTGTCATACACATGATAGCAAAAACATTAATTAGATTCTTGATGATTTTCACTACACTGGCCCTGCAATAATAAAATACTATTACCTTAGTTATTGCTTCTTTAATTGCCACTGGCTTACAGCTGAATGCACAGTACATTTACTGCTGAAGTATCATACATACACATTTGCAAGTAGCCACTGGTGTTTATATGAGCTGAGTTGAACAAGTAAACCTGTAACACCTGCAAAAAAAATTTTAAAAAATAAAACCAAAAAAGATGAGTTTAAGGGGCTCTACTGTTTTCTGAAAGCACTAATCACAGTGGTATTTAAATACATAGAAGTTCTGTGCTTTCAGTTATTTCAGGTGCAGTTTTGTCAGCCCTTTGGAAATTAATTCTATACCTTATGAAGATATTCCTTTTTTTAATCTAATTTCTAGCTAAATATTGTATGACAGTAGCTTACACTGAAAACAAGAAACTGCAAAACTGAGGAGAAAGAGAAGAGAAAGCTACTCCTACTCTATCTGTTCAAATTTCAAGAATAAAGAACTAGCCTTAATCAAATGGGTATCCTTTGGCTAATATAATAGCACGGCATTGGCTAGAAGTTCTCTTCTGAGCTTTGTACATGAAAGTCAGGAGTTCAGTGAAGTATTGTAAACTGCGTCGTCTGGGAATTTATAAAGGGAATATATGGCCAAGGGATTCTTCTTCAGGGCTTCAGCTGTTCAGGAATTGTTGAGTCCTGTGGAATACAGATCTAAGCATATAAATACTCAGAAACTCTTAACTTTTGTTAGAATGAACTAAAATGTTCTTCAAGGGTAATCTAATCTATTTTTTTTTTTCTGGTATTTCTGGAAGAACGGAATATAACAACAAAATAAGTTCTGTAATAGTGACCATTAGGAAAACACAGATCAAACGGTTAAGCTGTTTTTCCATTGTTTACAAATCTCTGGCCTTCTTTTTTATTATCTGAATAATACCTCTGCAATCCTGTAACCCAGAAACAAATCCCTGCCCCTGGTAAGAAAGCTGAGGAAATCTCATTCTTCTGAACATTTTTTTAATTAGTTTGGATGGAGGAAAAAAGGCAATTCGGGCAAAACAAGAATAGTTCTGAATATAACTTGATGCTATATACACCTGTCTTAAACTAGAAGTATATGTCTTTAAAAACAAGCTTATATTCATTACAAAATCTTCTAAACTATATTCTTTTTGTGACTAAGACCATTTCAAAAGGTCTGAAAAGTTAGTAGAGAGAGATGTTTTAGCACCTTAGACCCTGGTTTATCCCAGCTAACTCTGGCATATGGTTGTGGACTACCAGGGATCAGAGTAGTCCTGCTTCCCTGTGCACACTGGCCTTGTATTCCTTCTCCTGTTGTATTTACTCTAGTTGCCAGGTTGGTTTCTTTGTTTTCGAGCAATTCTTTTAAGTATCTGTTTTACTTAAATCTAGCTCTATTTTAAATCTGCTTTTCTTTTAGCATTCGCAGTCCAATTTATTTTGTATTAAGTGATGCGATAGCCTCGCTTGTGCCCATAAATAACACAAATTAAAACAGAATCCAAGCTTTAAGTTTGGTTCTTGACAGTTATTCACTAACATTGAAGGTAATGTAATTAATTACTCAGTTTCTTAAGAGAGTTGTAGTGCTGGATATCTTGATACAGCTCAAATGGAAAAGCAATATTTGATTTGCTGTTGTTGTTATTGCTGGATTTCTCTATAAAAAAAAGCCATACTACAATTACTTATACTATTAAGCCATGGCTAAGGGGTGATTGCAGATCTGCGGATTTACAGATAGCAATCCTTTCATCACTCAGTTTTGTGTTTTATGAGCATAGGATTTGTACGTTGTGATAGTTGCTATGGTATCCACATGTGTACCAGGAAGATTGTAGGGGAAGTGTGATTTATGTTAACAACAAACTGAATTAAAAAAAAAAAAAAAAAAGTGATCAGAGGTGACTGGTGAATTTTAGTTGTGTTCCTCAAAAATAGAAACCTCTTTCTTATGGTGTAAGGCTAAAATTCTGATTCCTCCCCAGGATAACACTAACATGGAGATACACTAATAATTTGGGCATGGGTCCTGAGGTAGCACTCTTTAATACAGCCTGGTCTTCTTTCTGTTACGTGGCTCCAGAATGCTCTCCCCTGATCTTTGAATCTGTAGCAAATGTCACAGTGACTCAAGGTAAAATTTCATTGCATGAAGGGGAGATACAGGTTTGCTAATACCTCTTCTAAGAAATACAGCAAAATACTTGTTTCATTGGAGTGGCCAAAGGCCCAGTATTTACAGATTATACCTTTCTATTTCCATCTCATCCCTCTGGCTGAACTGTCAGTAATTTGGTAAGAAATCAGTATGTTCACTTCCTTGAAGTAAGGATGGGGAGAGCTGGCACAGTGTCTTCAGCAGTAACCCTTTCCTCTGGCTAAAGAGATGCAGCAGTAAGAGCTTGGGGCTGTTCTCTGCTGGACGAAGCGTGGCTGGGCCAGCCGGGCATGTGGCAACGGGGAGAGATCAAATCCAAGTGCGTGGGACTGCGCAGGGAAGTGACAGGGCCAGAGGGAGAGGAGAGCTATGTCCCTGTACTAAACATGAGCTTTTCCTCTTTAAGTTTGAATTCTGTCTTCCTTCCAATTAGGAGAGTTGACCGCTTAATTCTACCTAATTAGAGGGGGGGTTAGATCTGTTCTTCATTAGGGGCACTGTACATGCAACATCAGCATCTTACCTTTGCCGTGAACTCCAATGGATTAATCATTTATATTGTATAGTTTAATTACTTCAGTTCAACACTTATTTACTTTTGACTTCTAATTGACTTTATGTATGCTATTATTTGTATTGTATGACTCCTTAAGGAGAAACTGATAATGTGATTTTCTCAGTAAAAATAACAAAATACCTACAGGAAACATTGTTCGAATAGAGTATTATGCAGGTAAATTTGTTTTCTAAGAGATTATAATTTGGAGAATTTAAACATTTTTACATGTAGGCTAAAAGCTTTTGTATTCACAGTTTTGTAATTTCTCCGAGTTGCTGATTCTCAGTTCTATTTAGTAGTCTCTCTCTTGTTTTCATGCTACTTGATCAGCATCTCATCTTTCTGAGAATCTGGAAACGCTTTCTTTTTGAAAAGAAGCTTTTATCTGTGTGGATTGAGATAAAAAGCTTCAAAACATGGATCCTGAAGATGCACAAATCATAAAGGTACAGGTGAATGCAGCTGTATAAAGCATTCTCTAAATGTGAAATTTTGCTTGATCTTTGGATTTGATTTTCTGAAAGTCATCTGGTTGCTTAGGTTTAAGAGACATGACAATTCTTCTGTGTCATTGGATGTCTTTGGTGCCAAAACATAGGAAATACAGTGTAAAAATGTATTTTCCTCAAAAAAGAAAGAGGGGCAGATATCAGCCTCTTCTGCTAACTGTATATATTCTTTTCTAAGGACCTTGAGATACAGGTTGCTAATTCTGGGTCTAGTATAACCCTGACCAGATGAGAAATGGGGGAATACCTAAAATTTTTCTTCTCTTTCACTTCCTTGTACCTTGTTGCCCATCAGGGGAGCCAAGGTTTGGCTTTTAAAGTGAGTGCACAAAAAAGTTTGAGTAAGTTCTGTATAGTATGCCCATATCTGCCAGCTGGGCAAGGAAACCTGAGCTGTATACTACTTACAATACTAATCTCAATAGTTGACTGTACAAGTAACATAAAATAGTGTTTTAATTATTCTTGCTGAGATTTGATTGTCTTTTACATAGGATTTTGTTTTCTCTCTGGATGCCAACATGTTTTTCACTGGAACGATGAAACAGTAAGCCTTTGGCCATAGCTAAAATATTCCCTACATATTTTGCAAAACAGTTTATGGTTTCTGCATACATGGCATTCTAGTGATGCAGAGTTCATTATTTTTTTCTCTAATAAATACTTTATTAATCTGTAAATAATGAATGATTTATGTATATCCTTTTCTTTCTTTAATTTTCTATCATTAGTTGTAAAGTGGAAAGTTTTTTTCTTTTTTTCAGTTTCTTTCCTGCCTAAAAACATTTTCTCCTTAACATTTAGCCAATTTATGCCGTGACCATCTCCTACTTTGAAGAGCAAGAGTCTTCTACTTAAAATGTAGGAAATATGTATTGGCACAGAGCTTTGTTTCATATACAGAATGCTTCCTTGAAAGAGGAATTGTGGGGTTTTTTTTCCCCCTGCTTACCAAAGGAGCTTATCAAGTCCTTTTAAAGAATCCTTAATATTGTTTTCTTCCCTGAATGGGAATAAATGCTACAGACAGTCTGGAAGAGAACTGATTCCTAAGGTACCTCACTTTCTTGAAATAAAAGAAAGGCTTTCACAAATTGTGAGTTATAACTGTTTTCAGAAAAAAATACTCTATATTGTTGAGTCCTGTAAACAAGACGATCACCATGCCTGCAGACTATATTGGTTCAAAGGCAGGCAAGTCTCCCTGGTCCTTTAAAGAACAAGCCAGCTTAGAACGACATCTAATAATGCGATAGAGTTATAGGTCGAATTTGTTGGGCTGTAGAATGAGAAAATATTTTAAAGGCTGATGTGCTGATGGTCTGTCAATATTAGGACTAAAGTGGGAATCAGGTAGACAAAATCTAGGGAGCATTTGTCTAATTAGAAGTGACCTTTATCAAAGCAGAGCTGTCTGAATTAAATTAGTTATTGCCCATCTGGTACTAGCTTTCTTTATATCTGAGAATTTGGTATATCTTGTCTAGGATGCTAATTCTATCCTATCTTTTCCTCTGAGACACTTTTCATTTAATAATGACTTTCTTCATTGTTTTTAAATTTAGGACAGAGCGCTCTTTTTTCAGATTATCTATTAATTTCTACACTGTAATATGTAAATACTACTTTCAGAGAGAAAGCAGTAGGGGAGGTGGGTACTTTAAGTAGAACCAAATCTATTGCCTTCAACTAGAAGAACAAAGTACTCTGCTTGAGTAGCAAGGTAGCATCTGAAAATTGAACTTCTCTCTATTTCAAAAGATTTTAAAAGTTAACCTCTAGGATTTAGCATCCTCCTATTCTAAACCTAAACCTCTCATTTGGGGAGTTCTGTGCTGCTGTTGGTTGAGATTTCTTCAAGTGAGCACAGGTGCTACCCTACAGCCTGAACAAGAAGCAAAGTCAGGGTCAGAAAAAGAGAATGAAAACGTAGCCCATGCTCAGGTTCCCAAAAGGCTCGTTTTCACCATTGCTAGCCATTTGGCTAGCTGTTAACCATGTTAATCAGGATGTGCTTGCTGATTTCAGTGGCATCTGGTGTGGCATTCTCGTTATTTTGGATCACATGGGAGATGTGATCCATAGGATCTGCACAGGCAGCTGTTTAAAGCTCAGCGAATACCAACTTCAACTGCATCAGAGCTTTTTGGTAATGTCACAAAGTACACTGTAGTCCTACTCTGGAAACCATTATGTTGTGGTTAGTGTTTCCTGTGCGAACCAAGTCCCTTCAATCTGTTGTTCTTCTCACTCTTTGAGTTAATAATTTCTCCTTGTTTTAATCAAGGTGATTCTATCCGAGTTTGCCTTGAGTTGCCGGCCACCCAAAGTTTTAACAGTTTTAGGCTCAGCTTTGAAGAAATTTGAGGAAATGCAAAGTTTCTGTTGTTACTGTGAGCTCAAACTGCCAAGATGCCATGATAAACTGGTAAGGAAATCAATATACAAGGGTAGAAGGGATTACAGATAGAGATAGAAGGATTAGGCTGTGAACTAGCAGGAAGACTTGCTGTAAAAATGTTGCTTCAGGCTTTTGTTTATTATTTGGAGAAATTCTATTTAAATGCAGATTAGATTTTCTATCTAGAAGTACAACTTATTCTTTGTTTAGGAACTCTACAAAGAAGAATGAATACAGAGTGGTTTTGTTTTCATTTCTTCATGAACTTTGACAGTCACATTGCTTATCCTGTTATCTGGATTAGGTATGCAAGATGTGGATATAGGAGTTTTAACAGTTTGTTTAGAGATCTTAGTTTAATTATAATCAGTGTAAGATTATCAAATTGCCTTGGGATGAAAAACTGTGTTTGAGAAGTTGTGATTGGCTACTGACTAAACAAAAAGGCCCAGCTCCACATAGGGTATTTGGGAAGGGAGGGAAGGAGGCAAGGCAAAGGCAGGGGAAAGAGAGGGGAAGAAGAAACAAGCAATAAATTAGATAAATATTGAATCTTTTGTGAATGGAAATATTTTCATTCTGTATACAACTTATTTTTTTTGTTTGTTCACTACATTCTGTAATCAATCACCTCTTAAAATGCTATTTCATCTTCCTTAGAAACAAAAAAAAAGAAATTAAAACAATTCTTTATCAGTTCTGCTGGGTTTATGAAAATTAGTCTGAAAAGTCTTCACTTTAAATGGACTCATGAATACTCAAAAAATTTTCTCTTGCAGGCTTACTTACCATAACAATACCAGTAAAATGTAGCTAAAGGAAACATCCCAATCACTTCCCATGGCTTTATATTTACTTCTTTATCCACTCTTCCTGCATCTTGTCACCAGCATCTCCAGCGATGCTTACAGATCTTCTCAAAATTATGATAACATAATGTACGTACCTAAAACAACTTTTAGTTGATCATCTCAGCTGTCTGTACTAAAAAAATATGCCAAATTCAAAACACTGATTTCAAGGGACTTTTTTTGTTTCACCTTTTTCTTCTTCTATCCCGACATAATTTGTGAGTTATTCACCATGTTTTATGACAGAAGTTCCACACAATGATTGGCATGAACTGTCACTGGGATTCATGTACAGAAGCACTTGAATTCAAATATGTTTCAGGATCTGAGATTTTGACCCAATTTTAGAAAAGTATAAGAGTAGTTTGAATTCTTTGGATATGAAGATGACTCTTCTTGTTTTTTCTCTAATATATAAGAAGGAGGTCACATTTGGCTAACTGAAAATCAGGTATGTTCTCTAAGATCTACTTCACTAGCCATTTAGCCTGATCACTAGTTTTGTATTGATCATTTTGCATGGAAATAACATGCTAATGTAATAGATTTAACGTGGTGTTACGGTAATGGTGTATCATTGTACAAGGTAATATTTGAGTATTATCTGATTCATAAAGACTTGTCTGTTGAGAATATAGCAAAGATTACTCAGTGTATTACCTAGCTCTGTTATGAAGTGAAAGAAATAAAAAGATCAAGCCTTTGCTTAAAGGAGGTTGATGAAACTTCTTGCCTCATACTAGATATGTTTTAAGTGTCCTGTGGTTTTTTGTTCCTCTCTATATTTCTTTTTGATGAACAAGCTAAAGCAGTAACTAATATAAGGGAAGATGATTCTTCAGGAGATGAAGAACCCTAGGCCAATGATTTACAGAAAGTAACATGTTCTTAAGAGCTCACACAATCCCATTCAAGGTTTCGGGGCCATTTAAAAATCTAAATTTAAGCAATGCTTTTCTGTGCCTCCTCTTCAGCAAGCCCAATGTTTCCCTTCATCCATTTTGGGTAATATGATGAGCTGTGCATACGGTAAGTCAGGAAAAAATGGATCTAGTGAACAATGCGTGACTGGTGAGTGACAGAGAATGGTATATATTTCAGAGAAGAAAGTAATGAATCACATGGTTAGCAGTATATGAACGTGCCAAGTTCTGATATCATACAGGGTCAGTGGGCAGACAAAATGCAGTTATTAGAACAGCTTGGTTTTCCTTTAATGTATCATTTCACAGTTGCTAGTACTATTAGGCTACATCAGACGTTTATATTCTGTTTCAAGAGTTTCCTGTAACAATTTATTATTTGAATGGAATACAGCAGCTATTAGCTTTAATTTGAATATATACTTGAAACTATGTGCTCCAGGCAATTTTTTTTTTAATATTTATTTTCTCTTTTTGGCATGTCTACATGTGTGCATTACCATTTAAGGCTATTTGGCAGGAGCAGCAAAAGTTATGAGGCCTAACTTCAGCTGTGTTTAAGTTAGGAAGATTTTGTAACGTTTTTTTTTGCTGGAGGAAGAGAGAAGCTTACATTCGAGATGCTCACTGTGAACCTGTGGAATTTCCGAAGCCCAACTGTATCTAAAAATCTTTGGACAAATGGCCTTTTTAGTGGGTGCTTAAGGCTCAAATTAGAAAATAGTTTTCTGAACAGACCTCTCGTGTGGCCAGTGAATTGTTGCTTGTGAAAATGAAACTTTGTAATGAAAAGTCTGGCATTAAAACCTGATAGACCAGAACTCTTTTACAGTAGATCTTGCTTTCTCCAATTTGCTTTTTTCTTTCATGAAAGGACAGTTAGTCATATCTGCTATTTTTCTTCTTTTCTTTGGATTACAAGAATATGACTGTTCGGATCTTTCCTTCTTCAAGCTGACATAAGTATAGGGGCCAAATGTGTTACGTGATAAGAGTTAGATACCCTTTATTCTCCCTCCTCCTTTGTAGCTGTCCTCAAGCCCATGTACGCACTCTGTTACATAATTATATTGATATAATTTATACTAAAATTTTTATATGCGTCTTAGTTCCTCTGTATCTGCAACATAGTCTTTCTAGCAAAAAGGGATGCAAGCTTATTAAAGGAAATTTGAGTGTTCTATTGCAGTAACATGGATGTAGCTTAAATGCTTCTATACAGTCACAGAAAAGCTGTACAGTTGCTACCCTGAGTTCCCTGTTCTTGTAGCCATAACGGTAGATACGCCTGAGCTGACTTGGGTATAACTAATTGAGCTGAGCATATTGTGCTGACTGCATAACAGACCTCTGTGTTACTGTACGTAGCTGTACATAGCCCTTCTGAATTAATTCTTAACTTTCTGCCATCTGTATGATAACAATTTGTAAGATTTATTTTTCCATAGATGATGATTGTATTGGAACTAGAAAGGGGGAGCAGATTTCCCGCTATCAAAAGTATTTTATACTTTCTTCTGCATATGTCTTCTTCCCTTCTCTTCATTATCTGTCTTTGTATTTTGCTTTTTCCCTAAGGAAGTAAGTATTTAACTTCCTTCACTGCATAGGAACTGTAGCCTGTCTATGCTGGTTAGGAATGAAAGGTTACAACCCATGTCAGAAATATACAAGGAGAAAAAAAAAATCTTCAAAATAAAATACTCATCAGTTAAGAGATAATAGCACAGTAGTTCTGAGAAATATTGATGTATGTCTCTCTTTAATTACATATGGTGTAATCTACTTTTAATCTACATACAAAAAATAGAGATTTTACTATGGGAATAGTTGTAACTATAGTCCAATCTATTTTACAAAAAAATAAAATTTAATTCCGAGAAGCACTTTGAGGGATTTCTAGAAATTGGCTTAGCCTGTAAAATTTCATGAAATCGTTAAATTTTATTAAATAAGAGTTAATGATAAATTTTAAGATATGTCTTTTGGAAAGATCTGGTACCATATCAAATCATCAAAACACATATAATCCTGGGATTTTTGGTGGTTTATTAAAATACTGAGCTCTTCATTGCAGGAGGACTAATTAAAGTGTATATATGGTTTTCTGATGTATTTGGTTAGATTTACTAATGACAGTGAAAGAGAAATCATTAATACGTCTATTTTTTATTGTAAATTTCAAAACCTCTTTGGTGGAGAGAGAATATTGAATTTATTGCTAATGTGTGGTGCCCTTCAGGTTTCTTTGGGTACCAAGGGCATCCCTGACTACTCCAACAGTTATGTTTTGAAAGCTTAGTATAATATCAAATGCTTAAGTGAACAAAAATCTGGTTTAAGCTACCTCAAGTTGGGGCACCCGGAAGTAGTGGAGACTGCATAATTTTGCTTAATTTCTTTATGCCTCAGTTTCCCAGATGCAAACAGCCTCAGTAAAGCAAATAATGCAAGTGGGATATTATCCATGTTCATGAAGCTTTAATTGTGCTGTGAAAACAACAAAAAAACTACACAAGGAGATGAATAAATCTGCTTTCAACACAAGGCTTTGAAAGTATTAATTAAAAAGGTGTACGGCCACATGCTGATTAGAGTAGATAAAGAGAAATATTGAATAACTACTTACTCTCTGAATTGGGCCCAAGGGTCCTATGAGAAAAATAGTATATGATAATTTAATTAAAGTTTGCATCAAAACACATTTACACAAGGGAACTGAATTAATATTGCAGAATTTGCACTTCCTAACTTTTCTGTGCTTCACTGGGAAATGTTAACTCTTTTTTAATATAGTAGTTCTTCAGTGTGACATAATGTACTGATCAGACACTTGGCATATTCACCTCACTGAATTTCTTAGATTCAAGGCATTAATATAATAAAGTGAGTACAGATCTTGAATCAGACGCACCTAATGATGATAGCAGTGCACTTGGCAGCACAATTCTATTGGGTTCTGGAACATGATAGATGGAATGGGGGAAAGGGAGCTAGGATGTATGTTCTGATTGAGTCAGCCAGATAAGCTTACATATTTACACATATTTAAGCACTGACACTTATGATGATTTATTTAGTCATATTTAAGATCCTCGGTAAAATATCTAGGCAAAGCCTGGTGAGTTTTAGGCAGGTCTGGAGTACTCATGGTTGGGGTTTTTTTCCTCACTGTTCCCTTGGGAAATTTAGTTACTCAAGTCTTGAAGCTGCATAATTACTCAGTGTAACAAGACAAGGAGCAGGGAAATGGCTCTGGTATGTACAGAATTAGAACAGGAGTATATGAAGTGATGGATAAATGGAGTAACAGTCCCTTGGGGAGGTGGCCGTGTCCAGTATACAGCAGCTTAAGTATAGGGGAGGGGAAATTCTCCCTGTGCTGCAGCTGGGGATAAAACAATAACTGGGTGAAACACTAACAGCTAGAATACCGACTATAATATGGTGATTAATCAAGTGTTTCCAGGCTTTAAAATAAACCTCCACAACCCGTATTACAATTACATTGGTACCACATTCATGACAGTATCACAGTGCTTTTCAGTTCTACTGTATAATGGACTTAAAATGGCAAAAAAAAATTTGATTTTTTTTTCCATTGTAATAGCATCTGAAACGTGTTATAAATGCTGTTATATCTAGCTGTTCCTGGACTTCAGATAATTTATAGATACTTAGAAAGCATATGTTATAATATATATAATATATATATGTTATAATACTTAAAGTAGTAGATTATCCAATATCTATTAATTACTGTTATAGAAGGGATAATTACAACAAACTAAATAAAAGAAATTAGTGTTACATTATGCAGCATTACTATGAAACGCTTTGCTGCATGGGTCTGTTGATTAACCGTTTTTGACCCTCTGCGAATCAGTACCATTTCTGTACAGCTTTGAATGTCACTGTCACTCCTTGTACTTGTGTGATCCTGCCCCTCCGCATCTCCAGGCTCTGTGGTATGCAAATGATGGGAAGCAGAGCCCTAATGATTACTTCTGCCTCAAGTCAGCAGAGAGGGTGAGAGACAGGACCTGTGAGTGTGAAAATAAAAAAGAGTCAGTGTCAGGAACCTACATATTTTGGGAGTTAGGCTCTGGGGGTTTTTTGTTTGTTTGTTTTCCCCTTGAGACTTTAATGTCCTTTTCTGCAGACGTTCTGCAGTCATTACAATTTCATCTCCCTGCATTCAGGCAGCCCAGTTGGTGGGAGGCTTTTTCCCAGCCATGATAAATTATTCTCTGTCAGAATCCAAATCTGCCTTTTCAAGTCTGATCATTTTTGATGAATTTATTCTGTTAACATGAGCTTGAATAGAAGCAATAGATGATAATAAATTAACTTTGAGCATATTAATGACATCTCTAGGAGACTATGGATGAAATAAGGAATAAATAGATGAAATAGGTTCAATAACAGGCTGCTGAACACTTAGTCAGCAATTGGCTGGTAGCTTTTCATTTAGGTTCTTTTATATCCTATGGTTAATTAAAAACCATAGAAAGATCTTAAAGCAACCTTTTGGAATACAGACTAAGCACGAGCTCCTGCCATCCATACTTACTGTAGAAAAAACGATTGTCAAATATACTCCACTGAAGACTAGGAAACATCAGCTTCAGAAATTCAGGTTTGTACCATCTTAAAAAGAAGTCTTTGTGCCAAACATGGTGAGAGCTTTCTGTATGTATCTGCCAGAGCAGCACTTATCCCAGACTTAAAATATCTTTTCCGTAAAGCTTATGAAAAAGTAAACATAAATTATGCGCTTTTTTGGATCTGCTCCCATAAACTAGAGATTAGGGTAGTATATGAACTTCCATTCCTAACAAGTACTGTTGTGATTTCATCTTATTTAGTCAACTTTAACGTATGCTCGCTATGTCCATGATTTCCAAGCTAGTTTGAAACTTAGACTTTCAGAAGAGCTGGATGCTAAGCTTCTGTGACTTTGAGAACTGAGTGTTTCTTAAATCTGTTTCTAAGGAATCCTCTGTCATATGCAATAGAGAAATGGCTGATTGAGGCTTACATACTAAAGAAAGTGATAAGTTCCTTGACAAATCTGAATGCTAGTATTTAGCCTCATTTAATAATATATGTTAGGCTTCTGTTAGTCTAGGTATACTCATGCCAAAGCTTATCAAACAGGAGCGAACATTACTTTTTTGCAAAGACAATTATGGTCTATTAACTGTTTAAAACCACAAATTATTGTTTTATGCAAGGACATCTTGTTATTCAAATAGGGCTGAGTCAAAACTTAACACCTACTCTGAAATTTGAAGCTTGACAAATGTATCTCTAGAATCCTCAGTATAGGTACACATAGGCAGTGTGTGGTTATAAGAAGATGATACTTAGATTTTTAGGTTTATAAAAGCATACTTTAAAGATCAATCAGTTTTTATTCCTATTTTAAAACATTTCTATCTTTGAAGTAATGGAATTTCATTTCCTGAACAATTGTATATACCTCATGAAGTTTAACTTTATACCCGCACAGTTTTATATTTGTTGTGCTCAAAATAATTTCTTAAAATAGATTAATAATAAATACAGTACCCTGTTTTCAAGCATCATCATAATCCTCATGGTTGCAGTCATAGAACCTGTCCTGACAGCTATTGAAATGGGCTGAAAAGATAACCGTCAGCAATTGCTTGCTCCCATTCTCTTGGCTGATATTACTGACCCTAAAAGCTTCCAGAATAATCACAGCTATGACTTCCCTAACATTGTCTTTCTAAAATTATGCATTCTATGAGAAATCCTGTTCTGTAAAGAATTGTGTCAAATGTTGATCTGGCCTAAATTATTCCATCATGTGTCAGTTGTCCAGGTGCTGAGAGAATCATCTGGTTTAGAGAAGGAAAGCACAAGTTTACTAATACTACTAGCTAAAATTAGAATTATTATAATTGAAAATTACTTAAGAGAACAGAAAAGAACATTGAAGAAAATCTGAAAGTCACTGTTGGAGGTTGTTCAAGGGAAACTAAATGAGAATTAAAACTAAATAGCATATCTTCTGAGAGTTTTTTTTTTCTTTCAGCAAAGGAAAAGGGGAAAGTTTGTAATATATATGTATTCCTATCCTGTCAGCAGAACCCCTTCTTGCCAAAACCTTCTAAATAGTTGCAAAAGGGTTATTTGAAGTGATAGAAGAAACTTCTAATCAAACAGAAAAACTTCAGTGGAGAAACTGGTCACAGCTGAATGTTTAAAGAGATGATAACTGTGAAAGTATTGCTTCATAAGAATGATGCCAAAATTTCTGAAGGTGCTAGCAATGTCTATAAAGGCCCAATTAGGAAGTTGTAGCCATCACAGTAAATAGTTTTGAACTCAGGTAAATGATGGAAACTCTAGTCAGGCATCCTTTTTCTTCGTTCAAATGTCTATTCTGAATGAGGCTCTGAGCTACTCTGCAAAGATTGCTCCAAATCACTCAGAGCCACACTTCTATGCCTGACTGGAGCACAATGAAGTTTGGATTATGCTGTTTTAAATTATCACCCATTTGAAGTAATTTTCTTTATAAAACAAGATTAAAATGACTGTAATTCAAAACATTTTACCTCAAATTGATGTGAAAATTGTAGTGTTCATATTATTTCCATTTTTCAATTTGACAAAACATTTCACTCCATGTATAAGCTTTTCTGTGTTGTCACTATCTTAAGAGTGAAAATATGCATTTTACTCTGTGCATTTTATTCTTTCCTGATGTGTCTTATTTCTTAACACTACTTATTTAACTTTTATAAAGCATGCCTTTATATAGTCTATTGTGGTAGCTGGGGAAAATATAAACAGATTCAGGAGGTTTGCTTACCTCCTTTCTACCCCACACAGTAACAGTTTATAACTTCATGTTGTTGAATTTGTTCTCTAGTCTTTCTGTATGCCTGATAGTTAGATAAGTGCTGATGATAAAGCAAAGCAAAGAAGAATTTGAAGTTCTAGCTTGGTAGAGTTGAAACTCAGATTATGGTGACTTGTATTTACATGAAACTTCCTTTCATTTGTTTTCATACTAATACCATAGTTGAAATTTCTCTCCATATTTTTTCCTCAAGGTTCGTGACTCCTGAATGAATCACTTAGGGAAAGAAGTCTTTTCTCTTCCTCAGAAGTTTACTTCATAGAAAGGCAGTTATATCAGTAATTTTTTTTTGTTTTAAATCCAGTAAATTCCAAGTTACTTACTTGAGTTCCCTAAGAATAAGGGTATTTGTTTCACCTAATACAGAGTGTTTCTTACAGGCTTCTTGTAATAGCGAAGTACAGAACAATACTGAAAAGCACTGGAAAATTAAGCAACTTGCAGAAGTCTATGGCTATATTAGTGTCAGTGAGAATTACAACTGTAAAGTTCCTGGCCTAAGAATACTGATATACAAATGTACTTATTTTTAAGTTATCCTATATTCAACCATAAATGCACAGAATGCCAAACCCTATCACTTAATGTAATAGCAATACATACATCAGCTATCAGACCCTCAAACTCTGGGAGAGAGCTGCTTTGTGTGCTAAATCTGCAAAGGATAATTCATTCCTTACTAGGGGGTATGATTTCATGAGCTGAAGGCTTTAACTAGTACATATGTATAGGACAGATTTAAAGTGATTATGGAAATGTCACCGCAGGACAATAGGTTATTAGTAGTCCCTCATATGTTGTATGCTGTCCCCTTATGTTTACTGATAATTAAAAAGCAGATTGGGATGTCATGGTAAGAATGAGTGCAAAATGTCCCTTTTATCATTCGCAATAAATATGAAATAGTGGTCTTTCTGTATCCTTCAGTGATTGTTCTATTTGTGTTGGTGACAAATGACATCTTTCTCCTTGTAATGCGCCTGCAGGGTTAAATGACTTTATTATTATTAATGAGTCATTGCTCCAGCTGCCCAGAAATAGAGGGAGTAGGAAACATAAAAGGTTTAGACCTGAGTAATTACAAATGTAATTATTACCTTTCAAATTTCATTTTTACAGCAATCACAAAGTTGTTAATCAAACATGGCCCTTTCCGTGTATTCACACTTTTTGGGGTCTTTGTCAAAGGGATGAGTAGCTACATGGTTCCACTGAGAGCAGTCTGTGGCAGATTGACAAAGTGGTAGTGACAGAAAACTGCTGTGAAAAATTGGTTAGAAAATGTTGTCTAATCATCAAGGAGTCTGTGGTTCAGAGGGTTTTCCAAGAGAAAAACCCACCTGACCTGCAGCCATATGGAGGAGAGTGTCCTCTTGGGAAGGACAAAAGCTGCAGGAGGAGAATCCTTTTGTCCTGTGGAGATAAGAAACGTCAAAGTTTTACTCCTCCAGTCCCTCCTTCTGCAAGTTTGTAGATTGTCATTAAGGAATCTAACAAGCACGACAGAACTGACATGTTACTGGGCAGTTTAGGGGAATTAAAAGGTGTGCCCTCTTGGCCCTGCAATAGTTATCCTAATTAGTCATAATTCTGGAGTTTCAAGTTTTTAGGTGGCGCACAAGGCTCTTAGTTCTGTAGTAATGTTAAGGGAGTTGCAAGGAATTTATAAAAGGGGAACGGTTGTGGTTTGTGTTAGAGCATGTTGCAGATGCTGTGAAATGTAAGCAGTGTTATTTTTCAGAATCATAACCTGAACTTGAAATTTATTGTGAAATGAAAATCTGAGGAAAAGCTTTAGAGAAATGCGAACATTTCCTTTCAATTATGTCATTTCTGCATAATGTTGAAATATTAAGCATTCTTGTATTTTAAAAGTCTAAATGAAAATAAAATTACTCAAGAAAATGGAAACTATTAGTTTTAGTACTTTATACCCCAGAATATAATTGGAAACAACACTGTCACAATAGTTGACACAACAACAGTTGAACTTTGAAACTACATTTTTGATGGAATATTGTTTTGTCAAAAAAACTTCAGCAAGCTTTACTTATTAAATCTATTTATTCCGGTTGAATATATATTGTTGATAGTCCAATCAAATGTAATATCTATAAGCACTCGAATAAGCATAGTGTGTTACTTAGATATCATCATAGGTGAATAGTGTAAAAATGTTTAGAGGGATTCACAAAATAAATAAAGTCAGGGTATTCATAATAAAAACAAATCATTTTTTGTTTATATTCTAATGAATTAAAATGCTTTCTTTTTTTTTTATTGAAATGCAATTGGAGTCACAGCACAAAAGCCATATAGTATTTTTAGAATGTTGTAGGTTTATTTTGTTTGCTGCTTTAGTGGCCTTTGACTTTACATTTCTTTTTGTGTATATCTGATGAAAGCACAATTTCAAAACATCTTTTATTTTCTACCTTTTAAGTTACCACAGGAAATATATGTCTACTAGTTTACTTAGCATTTAGGGGTTTTATGGTTTCCTTTTGAAAATTAACATTCCATTAAAGTGTCTGAACCATGAACAATTGCCCACAGTTGTTCAATTACTTAAATTAAAAGAATTTCTTAGTATTCTACTTTAGATCAAACTTTTGTTTATTTTTACTTCAAAGTTAATAGAAAGAAAACAGAACCACACTTGACACGTAGATATATGAAGAAACTCTTACTGAAGAGAATAAAGGGTGTAAATACAGATACTTGAAGCAGAACTGTAGGTCTGTTATCCCACACCTATCCCTTGAAGGAGTTGCCATGTGTGAGTTATCTCAAATGTAACTGAAAATGTACTACTCGTCCCCTTCTTCATCACCCTGCCTGTATTCTGCATTCTGCTGACGATGCCTCACCTGGTCTGCTTATTGTCACAAGTGTTAGAATTCATTCTTAGAGTAGTATGAGAGTATACTAATATTTTCATGTAGGTCTGCTATGAAGAATAAATGGTACTGACCTCATTCCACCCAGAAATTCTGTTCCCTTCTTATCTTTTTGAAGTTCATTCTTTTTCCTATCTCCAAGCCCGGATCTTTGTTCTCTAGCCAGAGAATCAAAAAAGGTAATTGATTTTTTTGATTACAACAGCCACAGCCTAAGCTTAAGAAAAGTATTTTTTGCTGTTTCCACAAGTGAGTTTATGTAGTTTCAGTGATTCTTAGTTCTCTTTATGAATCTTCACCCTTTCAAGGTATTTAGTGATTTATATTCAAATCTGTAAACTATGTCTCCTTCACACACACACATGGAATTTTATTTAAAACTTAAACCTTAAAAACTGAGTATAATATTATATTCTGTGTACTTCTACTGTAGACATTGTAAGCAGGAATTTTCTTCTTTTGAGAACTTACATATATGTATATTTGAATGCAAGTGTGAATGAAACTCAGCAACCTCTTCAGCGAGGTTTCAAGAAGAAAGAGAACAGATGTTAAGAATTATCAGAAATTACTGCTAAGTTAATTTCTTTCTAAGGATTAGCTGTAGAAAGCCACATCTTGAAGAGTGCTCATTTTGTAGTTTCAGACAAACAACCTTTCTGTACAGAAAAAAAACTCAGGCTCTTTGTATTGTTTTAATCTATTTTTTTCCTGTTGTTATGAGGAAAGTATAGTAATGGCCACATTTCCAGGGGATATATATTTTCTCACTTTGCTTTATCCTTTTAACATGTTCCGTGCCTCTTAAAATAATACTTAAAATAATCCTAAATTCCCCAGCAAACCCACATGCAAAAGATTCTCCTCAGTGTTGAAATGAAAGAACATATGATGTTGAACTAACTCTGGATTAAATAAATACATGAATTTAAACAAATACACATCTGTTTACTTGGTGGTAATGGATCCTCACATACATTCTTAATGAGGTATTTGAATAATGATTTGATCACTAAAAAGAGTATGTGTATGGTATTTCCGAGTGTACAGAATTACCTTGTATTGGTTGTGATTTTTCTATCAATTAGCCCCCATTCTGTTTTTACATGTTTGACTAGATCACTTTTTTAAGTTAAAAAAAAAATGCCTGCATTATGATAATGAGAAAATATGTAATCAGTTATTTCTATTCCAGTTTCTATTGTATTTTGTGGTATTTTTTTAACTTCTTCCTAATATCATTTAGCATAGACAGTTAAATCGTAAAAGTGACTTTTTAGGTGGAAATAGCCAAAAGGTGTTAATTCCCAAAGACAAAAAAGGCACAGCAGAGCAGAGCTTGTCTAACATTAAGAAATGACTTCAACTTGCACATTCAAGAGCAACTTTTACTGAGCATTTGAAATTTAATCTCTTTTAGTTCATGTGAGATACACTATTTTTCATAGATATCCTGCATCTCATAATTCAAGTAACGTTTAAGCATATTTAAGAAAGCATAAAACCAGTTTTTATATATGTATACACGTGTGAGCAATAAGTCTTTAGAAATCATCATGTCGGAGTATTTAGTGAAATTAGTGTTGTACTTACTGCTTCAGGTTCTCTAATAATGCTTGCAGATACACTAACATTACTACACTTTTTGTTTTCCTGGTCACTGTAACAGATAGCATTGATAAGCACAGCTCATTTCCAGAGAAGGTAAAAGGTTTTCAGTGCTCTCAGTACTGCTGGGGTAGGAGAGCGAGGGAGTGGGCGGCTGTGTGGTGCTTAGCTGCTGCCTGGGGTCAGCCCACCACTTTAAAATAAAGGCCTTGCTTGAAGAAGCAGTCATTCCAGGGTGATAATTGCTGGGTGTCTAGAACTTTCTAGAGCCTCATGTTTCCCTTACTGCAAATAAGAGTTGTAGGTTGGGAGGCTTAAAATCAAGTTTTACACGCAAGAGAGAAAGTTTGCTGTGTTACCAATGTCATACTGAAAATGCATATTGAAAATGTTTCCTCTTCCAGGCACCAGCTGCAAAGTGAAGCCCTTTTACATCCAGCAGATTTTTGTAGGAGGTTGTGTTTATTACAGAAACTTTACATCGGTAGAATAACTTAATATATATCACCTAAAATGCATGGTCTTCTCAGAAAAGGGGGAAGAAGTGCAAATGTCACTCTTTACTGTGTTTTCAGGTCGAAGGTTATTGCTGGAGGATAAACCATTTTTCACATTGTAGTTTCACCTTGTTTAATTGATTCAAATTTAAATTTATATTCTGTGTTAAATAATGAACCGTGTATTAATAATTAAGAAGCTTCAGTACAAATGTGAAGCAGTTAATTAAATATTAAATAAAGCACATTGTATTACCCAGTATTGTAATCAATATACTAGATTTTAGGCTATTCATTTTAGATGGTCATTATACTTTACAAGTTATGGTTAAAATTCTCATTGATAACTCAATATACATTTCATAGCCTAAGAAACATGCGTCTGTTGCAAATTACCATATTTATTTTGCCATAATTAGCAACAAAACAGGGACATTAAAGATGAATACAATTGGACTGTTGAAGCAAAAAGGGTCACTGGTGTGTGATCTACAACACTGTCATGCCCATGTTCAGTAGGCTGAAACAGAAGAGGTTGCAGGGGGTTGGGGGCTTGAGGATTCTTTGATGAAATCTCTTCCTGTGGAAAACAGCAATTATTGAAAATGAACTTTTTTGCGGGAGCATTGCTTTTAGACCATTTCTTGGTTTTGATTAATACAAGATTGAAACTCTAGTCAGAATAATAATAAGAGATGACTTAATAAAAGATTAATGTGCTTTATTTACATGGCTATTATTTGGGAAGGAAAGATTCACTTCACATCACAAGCATACTTAATTGTACAGGAATTACCATATGCTGTCTCTCTTGCCCTGATACTTCCTCCATTCCCTGTCTTCTTCCTCACCAGCTTTCCCCAGCCATCTTTGATAACGTTTGCTTGACTAATTGAAGCCAGGTGCAAAATACTCACACCTCATACCACTGGGATTTTATAATAAGAAGCCTAACTCGTGGCAGTTTTTAGGATTAAATTCAAATTAAACCCATGGATGTTAGGATATAAATTGTGTGCACTGGCATGGAAAGAGAGCTTATTCTTGCAAGATATCCAGTACAATCTGGCAAGCCTAGGTAGCACATGAAAATGTGTGATTTCCTGCATGCCTGTTGATTCCTCAGCTAGAACATCTGGAGGATCAATCTTCCTCTGAGTATGATTTCTCACAGGCTCTGGTAGAGGCAAGCAGAGTGTCCTACTTGTTCTTTGAATAAAAAAGTTCAAAGGCTAGAACTTAAGTAACTCTTTTAGGTTTTTAATTTATTGAGACATATACAGGAAATAAAATATTCATAGGAAACTTCTCCCAAAGGCATTTCATTATTAAAGCAAAAAAAGTAGAGTATATTATAGCAGCAGTTATTTAGGGTTGCTACATTCAAGCTTCTTCCTCCTGACCTTATTAAAGTAACCCAGTTTACACTAACAACTATTCTCCCCTGCCTTTTTTATTGTTAATGTCATTTCTGTTCTCTTCACATAGTGGAGACTGCTGAATGATGTTACCCAAGTGGCCACTTTTGGTCACCAGGGTAATTCTGGACTATAATTTCCCTATATTATGCTTGAATTCTTGCTTAGATTTAGTACTACATTTACTAAATACACACAGGCAAAAAACAGGGGGGACGTGACCCATTCCTCAGGAGCTGAGATTGGCTGAGATGAGTAGTATAAGGTTGTCATCTTCATCACTCTGGTGGGTTCCTGCTGAGCAGAGAGCACTGAATATGCGATGGGAGCTGTTTAATATGAAACGCTTCAGTAAATGAGAGGTACTTCTGGATGCTGACGGAGTAGCATTGGCACTGCAAGCCATGTATTCATATATGTGCTGTGTTGTGAAAATATGAAAAATAGCTCAGCAATGCCATAATTATGGGCAATTTGCTTAATTGCTTGGTAATTGTTGCTTGCTTTATTATGAAACAAGTGTGCTCTAAATGTAACACTGGATGGTTTGCATCCAAAATGTGTCAAATTCAATACTGGCTTTTCATTAAGACTTCAGCTATGTGGCTTTAAAATTCAAGCATTCTATATTCTGTGTTTTAAGTTGGGGTTTTGGGATTGTCTTTTTTAAATTGTTTTTGAAATTTTCTGTGCACAATTTACAAGCCCCTAAGCCTGTATTGGTACCGTGCAGTCTGGCAGCTTTTGAACTTCTAATGAATATGAGTACTTTGCTAATGAAGACATTTACAAATGTCTTTTGATCATTATTACACATGTGGATAAAGGTGGAGATGTTTTAAGCCTTCTCCGGGAGCTCACGTTCTTCTTTGTTCAACTCTTAGAAATGCACATCTCCCTTTTAACATATACATGCAGATTTTTTTAAAGGGATATGTGCAATTCTGAAAGTTTGGCCTAAACTTTTTGAAAAAATATTCTCTTCTATTTTGACCAAGATACCATGCTTTGAGCAGAAGGATAGACAGTCATCTTCAAAAGTCCCTTCCAGCTTAAGTCTTTTTGTGATTCTGTGATGCAAGTGCTGACTTCTGTGGCAGACCAAGAAAGGAACCAGCTCTCCTAACATTGTCTTAGTAGTGTGTCTCCCTTTTAGGGGTGGAGGGGAGGGCATAGGAGTACAAAAGAAGGTGTATCATTTATACACCAAGTATATACTTCCAACTTTTCAACATGATGAGACTGCTGATAAGAGAGTTGTACAAACAGCCTGTCCTCATTTGAGAATTCTCTGAGAAATATTCTTAAAACTGGAACATAATATTCAGCTGGAAATGCCAAAGTATACAGTATTGTGCCACATATTTTGTAGAGGAGAGGAAGAGGGAGAGGGAGAGTAGCATTGTAGAGTTCTTCAGCTTTCATCCCCCCAAAAGCAAAGATAATAACTAACATTTTTATTTAGTACCTATAAAACCCTGCACAGGCTTTATATCCACAGAAAGTCTCTAACCAAAACAATCAGGGGAAAAAAAGTAACCAAATGTTAATTTTTTATAATTGTTTTGACTGAAGGATAGCTACCTGGCAAGGTTGGAATTCCACGTTTTCTTAAATGAAAGTAAATATTCTTACTGAAAACTGCTTTGACCTATAAATGATAAAGGCTGTGGAACAATGAATAAAGTCTTTTAACTATTGTGCTTTTAGTTATATTTGACAGTTCTGATCTAAAGATTTCATAAAAGCTGACAGACATGTTCTTTAAAAATGTTCTTAGTTCTGAGGCAGACAGTTTAAAAAATAGTCCCATTCCTAAAACAATCTGGAGTTCAAATCAAAGTGGTAAACTCACGTGTGCATGAGTGTGATCTAGTCTATGAATTAAAAATTCTCTTTCATACTATTTGTATGTCATGGTTGAAGTGTCTCCATGTAGTATGAAAAAAAATACAAAATTAAGGGTTTATTACTGAATGGAGTAAGAAACAAGATAGACTGTAAGAGTTTGATGGAATGTATTGTTTATTCATAATACATAGGGGATATGTACACTTCTATTTCCATTTATAAACCTGTCATATCTTATGTGAGAAGACGTTACTAGACACTGCATTCCAGTGCAGAAAACAGTCATTTCCTCTGAAAATATTTAGAGAGAGCAGGAACCTTCTTTTACTTGATTGGTAGAGGCAGATGTCACAGATGTTTTCTACCACTGAGTACTTACCGGACTATGCAGAACAATTGCCTACATTACTACTTTCAAATGAGAGAGAAGAGCTCAGAAAATTTTATTGTCACCCACATTTAGCAATGACTTGCAAACATGCAAAATAGAAGGAAGCTTAAAGGCTAGCAGGGAGAAAATGCCATGGTCAATTTACACAGCCTCTGATAAATGGCCACTTGAGCACTGAACTTCACACTCACCCAGCTGGGTGGCTCGAATTCCTCCTCAGATGGTTCTCTGGGATGCTGAGCCAGCCAGAGAATCCTTTGTTTAAAGTAGGCAGCAAGTGGTGGAGGGGAAGGCAGACTTCATGCTGAGGACAGTGTCTGAATGCTAGTTACAGTGACCTCTTTGTATGTTACGTCTGTAACAGAATATTTGGAAATCAGCTGCCTTCTATTGTAAGTTGGCACCATTAGTATAATGCATTGGTAACATAAAGCCTTCTTCTTTGGTAAAATAGGGATTTGTTAAAAAAGTATTTTTAACAAGTAAAGCATAGTTTAGATGACAGTGCAATGCCAGTGCCAAGTAGCTATTTAGAAGGATTTCAGGTGCTGAAGAAGAAAGCAAATGATGCTATGTTAGGAAAACAGAGAATGAATTAGACTGACAGGAAGAAGCTACATTTCATGGCCTGGAAGAGCAGGCAAAACAGATAATACCTGGTGAATATTCATGCAGAGAGTATTCTCATTTTGTTCTAAGTTCATTCAAAACCAGAAGAATTATGCTTCAACAGTCAGTTTTACTTCGTTGTGATAAACACATAGTATTTTACATTGCTGGTTATATTTATTTTTACTTTATACCAAACAGAAACTGTTTTGCATCCCAATTATCCTTGCTAGAACAATTTACTGCGGCAGATCAGTTGACAAGATTTTCTAAGTTTCGTTTTAATGCAGATATTGGGGACTTTGCCTGCCTCACACTATATTCATTGTAACATCCTTAGTTATTTAGGTATCCTATAGCATACACAGTCTTCTAAAGACTGCCTTAGGGTTGCACTAATGCTATGGCCTATACGCAGGTGACTGAGATTAAAAAAAATCCATAAAACTGTGTTAATTTTTTTTTTTTTTTTTTAGTTAGTTCTCCTTTTAAGGTTAGTATAGAGGTTGAAGATTTAATTTTTTTTTTTTTTTTTTTTAATGAGTGCAGTATATTATGAATCAAAACTTGACTGGTACTGTTGGAAAAAAATTGAATCAGATATCACACAGAAAAGTACTTGTATTTGCTAAATAATTTATTATTTCCTGTTCTTCAACACTGCAGAGGTGCTCAGTAGAAAAGAGTCTTAACTCTTCAAAGTTAATGAGAACTGTATATTTTACATGTTATTAATCATAAGCAGTGATGAAATACATACTCTGACAATCAAGATTACGTGTACCACATACCAACATTGAAAGAAAGATTATGACTCGTACAAAAAGTGTATCTTCTAAACAGTCCTGCGTTGTCATACTGTTGTATAATGAAACCCAAATCAAAGCCAAAATAATTTGTATGCATAACTTGTGATAATGCCTAGGATTGTTCTAAAGTTTGTTTTGGTTTTTTTTTGTTGTTGTTGTTGTTGTTGGGGTGGGTTGGTTACGTTTTTTTTTGCTAAAACTAAAACTCAGATAAAAATATCTCTTTATTAACAGAATAAACAAGACTGTCATTCTGACAATGTTGTTATTCTTACCATGGTAACATGTTCCAAGTCTACAGGTAGTCTGGTAACACATGGCACAAAATTACTGTCCTACTGATCTGTTGAGATGCTGTAGAGAATGTTTTATAAGTGACCTTTTATTTCTGTGGTTGCCTTGTCTAAGGCTTAAATGTTAAGTTTTTATTGCCAATTGTTTCTTTTCTTGGTTTAGCTTTGTTTACTCTCTTACTGAAGTTTGAGAGAGATAGTAAAATGTAAGTATTGTAACCGCTTGCTGTGAAGAGCGAGAAAAGCATAAGTATTGTTTCCAAATAATGAATTGTGTGATCTTTAATTTAACTGAATTAGAAGCATTTTAAGAGTGATTAGAAAGCCTTGAGGTAAAAAGAAACACTGAGGTACTGGGTATCAAAAAGGTGTTTTTTTAAATAAATACAAAAAATATCAGTTTCTGTATAAAACAAGGATAACTCAATACTATGTCAAGGTTGTACCTGATTTCAGAGAATTGCCTTGATCAGAAGAGAAGCAAACCTGGATAATTAAAGAGCTTAACAAGACTTGTACATGCTCAAATTTATGTCTTTAATAGCAGACAGTAGGACACAGAAAGATTAGACTAATCTACCAGTAGTAACTTTTTTTTTGCAGGAACTATTGGCTCTGCTGAATTATTTCCATATTTATGTCTCCTACTGCCCATCAAAACTGGATTAGTATTTCAACAGCAAGGTGCCAAAGCTTTGTCAGGATTACATTGAAAAATACTGAGACAAAATGACTGAAGACATGTTAAAATGCCAGTAATAGGGCAAAATAGCACTTATTAACAATCATTTATCTAACTGGCACATACTCATACAACGTACTTAAGGAGAAATAATCAAGAATATAGCATTCAGGATACAACAAGCAACTAGTTGTCTGCTTAAATGGGGTAGATTTGAAAAAGGTGTATCCTGTATTTTGGACAGCAGCATTACATATTTCAGTGCCTGAAGGAAAAACTTAATTCATTTGTATTGAGATGTAACATGGAAATATGTATCTGTGCTTTGTACCTTTACACAGATTTCAACATACAAAGTATTTATTAAAACAGAAATGCAGCATGAAGCTCAGAGAGTGATAGGCTCCTACTCAGAACTCGTATTGCTATAAGTAATTCCTAGCAGCATACCTTCTCCAGAAGTTATGAGCCAGAATCCAATTTTAAATGTTATTTTCATGAAGACAGATATTAAAAATACGTATGTATCTTTCATTGGAAAGTTTTGTGACGACAACGCAGTAAAGTATCTAATTGGATACTCTTCTTCACTCCTGACGTATTTAAACCCTGCACACAGCAAGAGAATATAAAATTAACACAGATAATATGAAAACTATTTCAAGGAGTGATTTGTACAAGTTTAATTCTGTTACTTTATTGTGTTCTGTTACACAACATGGTAAAGCCACAGTTTAAATGAATCTGATCAAGATTGTTTATGTGTTGCAAATTACATCTTTTCAGATTTAGTAGTTTACTTTTTCCTTTGAACAAATTATGATTTCTGTCATCCTTTTTCAAGGGCACAAACCTTGCATCTACTGAAGAAATCTGGTTCGATTACTAGTAAACTACAGAGCTTACAGCTTCTTTTGCTATTACCCTTTGATTTTTCAAGGTTTCCAGTATCGAATGTGTGGAGAAATCAATTCTCTTTAAAACAGCTGTTACGCTGTCTTTCATTCTTAAAGTTCTTGAGTGCATCTTTGAAGCCAATGTACCATCTTTGCTTATGTGTCCGAATTAATTTAATTTTGCTTAAAAATCCAGTTTTAACAGAACATTAAAAAAAAATCCCAATTTTAATTTTTTCAAGTAGCTATATGCAAATATATAGAATTATAGTATTCAATTATTATAGAGCTTATCGCTTTATTACACAAATGGCAATTTCAAAAAGTGAAAAGGTCATTGTAAGTAGAATGTATAAGGGCTTTTGTTTTTAGCTGTTCATTAAACATTAACTTTTCTCTGATGATCACTGATGACAACACTGCTGGGGCCCAAACTTGCAAACATCTAAACCTTCACTTAAGTCATACACCTGGAGGTATTTTCTTTTCAAACTGTGGCTGTTATTGTAGAACTGGCGTTTTCTTGTTAACCTTGATTCCCTGTGCACAACAGCCTTCGGACCTCTGATAACGTCTTGTCTTTTTCCGCCCTCCCAGCTATCGAAGTAAATCTCCAGAAAGCCCTGGCTGAAGCCTCTGAAACCTGCACACAGGAGTGTCTCATCCTAGGCCATTCTGACAACTGCTGGATGCCACCTTCTTTGACACAGTATCAGCAGTCCAACACCCCTTTGCCATCGTTTGGCTTCCAGCAAGGCTGGGGCCGAGGAGCCAGGCCTGAGGGACGACACACTCTTGGGAGGCCCCTTCCAAAGGACGACACTGACAAAGGCCAGGGTGGGCCCAGGCCCCAGTTCTACAACACCTGCGAAAGACATTGCGCCAGCGATGATCCTGTCAAAGTCATTCCTCTGGCAAACTTCGCCGCATCCCACCAGGCACCAGTGTCTGGGAGTAGCACTACGTTTATACATGAGCACCAGCTATAAATGCATATCTGACAAATCCACTATTCAGGCTTTAAGCGTGACTGTATATAGTCACAGTCTAACACTGTTTTTAGTGCGTATACAAACTTGTTAGGCCTGTGAATATTTATGTATATAGAATCCTAAATTTGAAATTGAAAAGCTAAATCTTTAGGACTTAGTTAAAAGAAATTTACCATAGTTCTTGGTAAAATCCACAAAATGGGGAAGAAAACCCACAAACAATCAGAAGAAAACCACTAAATCCTGTTCATTTTCTTACGGGCCGTATAATGCAAATATCTGCCAGCAGTTCTTCCTCCCTGTTGAAAGCAATTTCTTAGTACATTTTGGGGAATATTACAGTCTAAATATAGCTTACTCTCATTTTCTTTGTTGTTATTATTTATAGCATATTCATAGATTTCATCTTCCATTTGCTTATCAATAGAGATCAAGTGAGCACTTTCTCATTTGATTACCTTACATAATAGAATGAATAAGATCTTAAAATCTAATTCTTAAGAAGGATCCATCCACCAAGATTTATCTTTTATGTAATTGAGAAGGAAAATGTACTTAAAGACATGACAACTGGTTTTGATTTTAATTTTTATAGGCTCAATCTACAGGTATTTATTCTTCGAAATAATTTAATAGATGAAATAGAAAGCTCTCAACTAGGCTTTTCTTTGTGAAATAAACAACACGACAATGATAGGATACACAAGATCAAAATTGGGAAAAAAATATAAATAACTTTTTTAAATTTCCAAAATTTTCCTTTCTGCAATAATGCAAGCAACGATATGATACATATTATGCTCTTCAAGCCATAAGTCTATTTCTAATAATTTTTTTAACTTTTTTTTTCATCTTGCAGAGCTTGCTTTGGCTACTGTTCCTGTTAGTTGAAAATTACATGGGCACTGCTGAAAACAGTAGGAAAATGGGGTATTTTTTTGGCTGATGTGAGGTCGTGGATGCAAGCTACTGGTGTTTAAAAGAATATTATAGTGATGTATATGGCTTTTTTTTTTTTTTACTGCTATATTGACCTATTGTAAGTATTCAGTAAAAGGTTAGCTATAATACTAGTTACTTGACTATAAACCTGTTAGATGAAAGAGTACTCGTCATTGTGGCTTAGTTTATTAGAGAATGACTGACAGTTCTCATCAAAGAAAGAAGAATCTGGGTAGTGAAAACTGGATAAATGTAATTATAAATGCACCCCAATCATATTATTTGATTCTCTTTAAAGATGAGGGATTTTTTTTCAGTGTTCTGTATACTGGAGGATATAGTCTTAATAGTGGCAGAAAAAAGCTGGTAAATTCTATAGTGGATGAAAAGGACGTTTCTTTATGAGATGAAAAAACACATTTTCCTTGTAGTATTTTGTTTTGTTTAGCCATTTCATCATTCACAGTATGTACATACTAAGAAAAAAATTCTTTAAAAAAACGCATAACGTTGTTTAGTTTTTTTGTTACATTAAGTGAGACAATCGAAGTTGTATGGAGGGGAAAAAACTCTGTGAATATTTCCTATGGATAGAATTCTATGTAGGCTTCATATTGTAACTTAAATCTGTAATTTATAAACAAAACTGTGTGTAAAATTGCTGTAATATTAGCTGCTTGTAAAATTTACAGAAGTTCAAGTTGTTGAGGGTTTCCAATGAATGCTAAAAGAGCTTCTTTTATGTGCCCAGCAGGTATAAGTAGCTTTATATATTGCTGTCCCCACTGTAAATCTATTCAAATCACATTTAGATTTTATGTGCAAAATAAAAGAAGCTTCATTTTTAACCTACTGATAGGGTTTAATTAATGAACATCAGATTATCTAATTATGTACTTTTCTTTTCTTTTAATGTAGTTTTCAATAACGTTTAGAAAAGATGTGGCACACTGGCTTCCAGTTGCATGTAAATCCTGGAAAAAAAAGAAAATCCTTTGGGTACTGACACACTAGCTGACACAACTCACTTCCAATTCCAGGACAATTAAAAATTTGAGAAATTAATTCATACCTAATATATACAAAGCCCTTTGTTGTTTGCTTCAGAGACATCACAATGAGAAAATTCGTCAGTCCTTTTCAGGGATATGCAAAAAAAGCTTATCTGTAGTTTACACAGATTTACCAAACACATTAATTGTGCAAATTTAGAATAATGCTGACAACCAATGCTTCCTATTGTAAGCAGAGGACTTTAGTTTTCATTACAGAGGGCTGCAATACCAAATGTTTACAGAATTGGCAGCTGCATTGGAAAACTTGCACGTGTTTTGCCTGCAACGTTTCCTTTCTGGCTAGAAATTGTTACTGAAATTTCCTGGCAAAGAATTCATTTCTTCAGTTTTAGGATTTTCATAAGAAAAGGTGAAGGAACTAGAATTACTGTTTCTTCATAGGCAGGGAAAAATACCCAGCAGACTTCACATTTGGATGTTTAGTAGTTTGTTTTGGTTTTTTTCCCCTAAGGTACTGAAACAATTAACCATCCCCCTTTCTCTTGAAAACAAACAAAACACCAACAAAACACCAAAACCAAACAACAACAAAGAATTGCTTAAACAAGAAGTATTGTAAAGATTAATCTGATTATAGGAAGCATTAAATTTTATATCCATGAAATGGTGTTGTGATATTCTAAAATTCTGTCAACAAGATACAGAACAATTAATTGTAAATACATGTTGTATTAGGAGTTAAGTGGTTCCCTCATTTTTATATATTACATATCTAATATATAAAACTATGCATTTTAGGTAACATGTTTGAGTGGCATGTCAGTATCCAGAGGAATAACATTACTAGAGACTCTTTACACATCTTGCCATATATATACATAATTTATCTAGTATGTAGACTGTATATTTTTGTGTATTTTTTTTAGTCATTTAACTTATTTTATCTTGTGTGAATTTGTGGAGAAAACAATCCTATATACAATATACAGTAAAATGGTAGTTACATGACTAGATTTGTTTCATACAGTGTAACAATAAAGGAAAACCTTTGCCTTCAAGTAATGTGTCACACAGTCTAGCCTAGATTATTTCCCCCTCACCAAACTCAATACAAGCTTGTTGCACTTTTAAGTATTGCATCAGAATTACGGGTAATGATGGCAGAAGGAAAGGTACTTTTTCCCATATTGTAAAGCAGTCAACTGTATTTAAAAAAAAAAAAAAATCTAAAAAAGAACTGAAGTTTGAAGTCAAATATGCTGTTTCTTTGTTTTCCTAAACTGTGCTGTATTCTGAAGTGTAACTTAATTGTAAGAGAGAGTAATTAGGCATGTCTGCTTGGCCAGAGACTACGGAGCACCTGCTTTCTCTGGGCTGTGAGCTGGCTGGATACAGGTCATTTAGCTAATTATCATGGCACTGAGCCCGTGCTAATAGGACCTGAGGGCTTATGAATGTTAGCATGACAGCTAGTTTGACATAACATTAGTTATGTGGTTCTGAATCCAGCCAGGTCTTTTTGCTTGGCATAGGGCTGGAGGAGAGCAGCCACTTCATATCAGACATCTATGACCCCAGTGTGTAATAGATCTGTCCATTTTTTTTGTAAGAGAAGTGAAAGTCTGCTGTTGTATTCTGAGCAAGTGGTAATCCAGCGTGGAACCCCATCACCCCGAGCTATCATTATTACCCTGCTTCCAGCGTCGCCAAGCCAAAGACAGTAGACCTAAATAGTTTCTAAGTTTTAAGTTTCTAAGTCATGGTTGATTAGCTCAAGGTTGTTTGATTCAAGCTTATAAAGTTTGAGTTTTTAAAGCTTGGAAATTCACACATGATTTTATTTGTTTGCTCAAGTTTTGCTTTTGCAGCTTTAATACCAATCCTTAATGACTGATTATCAGTTAAATGATTGCACTGCAGTTTACTACCATTATGTAACTGGATAAATAAAAAGGAAGGGATTGGTTTGTGCAGACACAAAGTAAAGTTGAAGGCAAAGATTTTATTTGGTATACGTAGCAAAATTGTGTATAATTTATGTTATCCCTAGTGAAGAAAGAGAGTGATGATTTCTTGTAAATATTTGAGTTTGAGTTTGTATTTCCGGGAAATCTCCCTGCTCTGTGGCATACTACAAGATCTGAGAGTGAGCAGTGTATGTCTATGTATTGAAACAGCCCTAACCACACTTTACAAATCATGCGGTTGGACATCATATACTACAGTCCAGCAGCATTTAAAGTCCAGTAAATTTTCAGTAGTTCTATTTCAGGTTTCTGTACAGCATGTTGTCTTGTTAATTACAATGCTTATTAATAAACTAGATCCACAAATGCAGTTTTCTCCTTTGCGCTGTCTTCTTTCGGTTTCTGAAATACAAGGGTTTTAAAAGTATTCCTCCTGCTGTACTTCTCTCCCATTTCCAGCTTTCCAAAACTCATTTCTTTGTGAAACTCCAAACTTTCAGAAACTCAAGAAAATATAACTTCATTTGCAGTTGCTTCATGCAACTGAGTAGCAGGCTTTTGGTAAACAGTAGAAATAATCACACACAATGTGTACAGCTACCTAGCTTTATATTAGAAATATCTTTAATTTCTGTGTTGCTTCTTCTCATACCAAGCTCTGTCCTTCTACTAGGCCTCTGATACGCTTCCTTTCAGAAAAATCATTATGAGCTGGAGGCAGGAGTGTTTATGGGGTTTGTTTTATTAGAAAATAAGCTATTTCTAGTTGAGAGAACATGGTTAATAAGTTGTTGTTGAGCTAA
Source organism: Ibidorhyncha struthersii (assembly GCA_013398815.1). Taxonomy (NCBI): domain Eukaryota; kingdom Metazoa; phylum Chordata; class Aves; order Charadriiformes; family Charadriidae; genus Ibidorhyncha; species Ibidorhyncha struthersii. The sequence continues at coordinate 1,259,768 of VZSZ01010372.1, forward strand.
AGGGATTATCCTCTCACCATGAATGTGATATAATGAAATAACCGTCAAATGAGGAACTAATGAAACAACATTTTATGCATTTTTCTATATTATTTAAGTCTGTATTTAAAAAGTAACTCTTCTGATAGTTGTCCTGATACGAAGGCAGCAATATCTTATTCTCTGATGCAGTTACGGCTTTGCAAGCATAGCATTCTTGTCTGTGGGATCTTTTCAAGCAGGAAAATAATATTTATTTTGGCATCAAAACTGTATGCAAATATATTCCTTCACTGACAAGAACTGTTGAAACATTAGTTTTTATTCTAAAGAATGTATTCAGCCTAAAATTTTTTTAAAAAAAGTAAAAATCGGTAAAAACTTCTGGAGATGAAGGGTTTCTCTGGTTTGGATAGTAAATTGTCAAGCTGGGCTCAGTGATGTTTTGAAGGGCAACCTCAGGAAGCAATAAAACTGGAATCTCACAGAGGTCTGATAAACCAGTATGACAGAGCAAGGCAGAAATATGTAGTATTTGAAGATGTACGTAATTTAAGCATTGGTGTCACTCTGCAAAAGTGCAAGGGGATAGCAGGAGTAGCGTCCCCTGGGAGTCATCTTTTTGCTTTCCTCCCTGTGGGCACAAGGAATGCCTGGAGTGCTTCTCTGGCCACACTGGAAATACTTGAATTCTAGCTGTTTGCTGTGTAGCTCTACAGAGTGCAATATTTTTACCAAAGTGCTGCAGCACTGAGGGAGGGCTGGTGCAGTGTTCAAAAAAAATCTCTTGCCTGTAAGATGGACTCCAAGACCTCCTGCTCGGTAATTTGTGGTGAGGTAATGGCTTGTTAAAACATATGCATGAATTTATTTAAAGAAGAACATGTGTTTACCAATAGCAGGCAATTTATGTGCTGCCCATATGATCATGTAGCATTCTTGACTCTTCAGGTTTCTTGCAGGTGTGGTCCTAGGGCTGAGCTGTGGTTTGATCAAACAGCAGCTAGTCCACTCCTCCTTAGAAGTGTTATGTATCAAGCAGAAGAAGGAAATGAGCAAGAAGGTACTTCCTTCAGCAAATAGAAGACAGCTCTCCTCCCTTGTGAGGTTGTGAAAGTTGTGTTTTAAGAAGGTACATAGGACTCCACTTGCAAATAACAAGTATTTTTCCAAGATTTAATCTTTTTGTCCTGGTGCTTGCATTCATGATCCAGTATGAAAATATATCACGTCTGATAACTACAATAAGACTAATGATGTATCAATTTGTATTTTTATTATTTTAGTGATTTAGAGGTCTTTTGGTGGTGCTAATTTCATGCTTAAAACTAAGGCTCTAACAGTAAATGCATTTATGATCTGAAAGCCATGTCTTCGTATTTAATTCAAAGCAAGAACTTAAATGTGTAGGGCCGTGCTTTCTGGATAGCTTTTAACTATGAAATTGATGCTACCTCCTTACACTTTTTCTCCACTAGGATTAAGAAGTCTGTATTTACAAAAAAGAAAGTTGGTATGTACACCTATCAATGAGACAGAGAAATGAAGTGCCTGGAAGCACTGTACTAGACTTCAACCCATAGCTTTAAGCCACCAGCTGTGATACATTCTAGAGCCAATGAGTAGGATGTGCAATGAAAAAGACATTTTCTAAGGGAGCGAAATGAAGTTATTGCTACTGCAGCAGTTATGTATGTAGTAAAAGAGTTGATTAACATAATGAGATTAAACTAAGAGAAATTTCTTTTAACCTGTACTTAGCTTGAGTTGTTGTTTAGTTATCAGAGATTATAAAAGACTGTACCCAAAAGCTTGTCTAAACTTTTCAAATGTCATCTATTCTATAAAAGATGTCCTTTTGCTTCTCTGCTGTGTAGATCAAGCTTCAATTTATAGGTGTATGGAACTACAATAAGCCAGTGTATAGTTCTCTGGAGACTAATTGAACAGAGGAAAGTTAAAATCAGGCTGAAAAATGAAGTGATTATANGACTTGTCCAGCTAACATATGCTGTGATAGTTGTCTGCAGACTTGCAGTGCAATGCTAATTTTATTAGTTAACATTTTGTAGCTCTATATATGTTTGGGTTTTTTTTTCATAAAAATACCTGTTAAAACCAACATAATCAAGATCTGTAATGGCAAAGAGGACATACCTGGAATATGTTTAGGCATACTTAAAAAGGCCCTTGTACCAGGTTGGCCTACAGGCTAATTTCTACTAAATGTAAAGGGACTCTTCCTGTTGCTGTGCAAGAGCTAATGCTTTCAAGTAATTCTAACTAGAGACATCAAAATGGACCATAACTGTTTAAAAACTAAAGTTCAATGAGAAAATAAAGATGTGTAATCAATCTACATATAAATATACGCCCTGTCAATTTAATTTTCTGTGTTTTCAAAGTTCATCTATGTACAAGAGACAAATGTCATCACTGAGCATCACACCAATTACTATATACAATCTAAAAATATTCATTATATTGTGTAGGTATGCACAAAGTCAAAGCTGCCTGTCGTGGCAGATACAAGTTGCTGTTTGTTTGTTTGTTTTAATTGCAGTGGAGACATTTAGCACTGTGACTGCCTGGTAACATAGGAAACATAATACAAGACCTTGACATCTAAAAAGATTAGACTGTCTGAGCTGACTGGCTCATAAAAATGCTGCTGAGGAAATTGGCAAAGAAAACAAGTCTCTGAAATTCTAAACAAGTATTTTAAATGCAGAAAAATAATCTAAAGGGTCATATTTGCAGCTTATGTGCTGCAAATAATGTGCTGCACAGCTATATCCATATAAAAGTGAAAAAAAATTTTCACGGTGAAGTGTGGTAAGAAAGCCCTTTTGTTAGCTGAATTCACTCTCTTGCAATGATTACACGCAATCAATCTACTTGAATTTTTAAATGCTTTTTATCAGATTTCAGCCTATTGAATCATAAATGTATTTTTGTCAGTGTAATATTGCTGAATATTAAAGAAAATACCAAATTTTCCAACCCAAAAGCTGTCACTTCAGTCTACAAAAGGCAGTTGTTGAAGCCTATTACTGTTTTGGAAATTCTTGTCTGAAATTCCCTCAAAATATGCTACTAAAATACGCAGAAAGGACCAAGAAAACACTAATATTGAAGATTTATGCTGTAAAATTTGAGTGAATTTGCATATAAATGCTTCACAGGATATATGAAATGTAATGAAAATTCAGGAATTGGGAATGCTTTCTCTACTCAGAACATCCGACGTAAAGTGAGTACCTGAATCTAATTAAAATGAAAGTAAATCTAGTCAGTAGGCTGAACAGAAAACAAGCATAAATATATATACACATTTGCCTATTACATACTGGAAAAAAAAAATATCTTTCTGTGTACTTCTATTTAGACACGATAGCCAAGGACAGATACATCACCCTTAATTTTAGGGAGGTGTTTTGTCAAAGTTAATCATCTAAAGCATCTCTAAGCTTCTGGGAAAAAGTATTGGGAAAAATGTACCTGCAGGGGTAATTCCTTCAGTTCTAAAATTTTAGAATCTGTACATGCTCAGCTCATGATGGAGGGAAGCTAGAAAATGAAGATTACATGTCTGCCTTTTAGACAGCTAAAATCAAATTAATCCCAAACCTCATATTTACATAAAAGATTGTATTCTATATTCTAAGTATGAAAATAAGTGTGATCAGCGGATATCAAATAAAACAAGCCCAACCCCTCTTCTCCCGCCAAGCATGACTACTAACCTCTTCAGAATGGTTTGCCTGCCAGGATGCACCTGGTTGTGTTTTGTCTTTCGTGCCAGCTTCCTGTCAGAGGGGTATAGAGAGGCTGACATTTGATGTATGCAAAAGAACAAAGAATAGGTTTTGCATTAAAGCCAAATTGGCAAATATTTTTGTTTCCTGTGACAAGTTTTGCTTAACTAGCAGAAGAGCCAGCCGTGCGGAGAAGCGTGCTCCTATACTGTAAAACAGAATCTATTTAAGAAGGTAAGTACAGTTGCTGGGTTTCACTTCCCTTTCTTCACTCCCTTGCTAAATGCTGCGCTGGCATATCACTTTCTTTTCTGTGACAAGTCTTTCGGAAAGCTAACAGGGAGCCAACTGTGCTGAGGCATGTGCACCTGTACCATAGTAGAACCAAATGAAAACATTAAATAATGTTTCTCTTTGTGCAGGAGAAACATCAAGAGCAAAAAAATTCTGCAAGAAGCATTGCCATCATGCAGAGAAATTGGTAAATAGTCTTGTCTCTTCATGACAAAAGAAAATTCTTCTGAACTGGGAAGAAGTGTCTTATTTTTATGAGCTTGCCTGTTTGCTAAGTACTGAAATCTGAACAATCTGTGGCTGCAACAAACCGAGAAACAGTTATGTCAATGAAATTGGTTTTACCTCAGCTTTGGTTTAAGAGGAGGAAGGTCACGTGCAGGGAAATGGCACTTCAGTGAGAAGGTCATATTGGACTGACCCAGGTGATATCCGCAGGTGTCCTTTACTTGGAAATCTCTTGGAATGCTATCGTCCACATTGTATAGTCACACAAACCTGACACTGCCGTTTTCAACAGAGAAAGTAGTAAAATCTGTTTTTCCAGTAAATTGTTTCAATATTTAGCAGCTCTTTCCATGCACATTTCAAACTATTTCTCACTTAAGTTTCACATGTTTACTCCAGCCTGCACCATTGGTTTTGACAATTTTTTACTAATTATTAATTCATTACTTGCTGGACTGTGTTAACACTGCATGTTCTCCACATGGTCAAGAATGAGCTGTCAACAGCCTGTAACTTAATAGCAGCTGCCTTACTCATCACCTCCGCCTCATGTGCTAGAGCATGTGATACTAGAATTAGGACTTGTTTGCCAGGTTTGGCAACTTTCTGCTTTCTGGAAAGGCCCTCAACTCATGAGATTTCCAGAAACACCTATTATATAAGGTCATAGTTGGCTGTAGTTGGAAACAACTTAAAGTAACACCAGCTGTGATAACACCAGTGGGAGAAAGTCTGAGGACACGCAATAGTGATTTCGGTCTGATTGAAAAGCATCTTTAGTAGTATTCTCCAAGTCAATTCCTAGATGATAAATGACCCGAGATAGAAGTTTAACATCAGAAATGCGCACAGCTAATAAAAGTGTGGATGTTGGTATGAAGGAGATGATTAATAATATAAGAGTTACGTTTACTTGGTTCTCAGTTCAGCTGGGCATAAATAAGCACAGTAATGTAAATATGTACCATGTATTTTTTTTATATTTTTAAATAATTTCCTCTCCATATTCCCCTTAACCTTAGTCTTTGTATCATAAACCTTTTTAACTACTCTTACTGTGAGTTACTTACCCTTTTCTCAAATTTTGCCCAAATCCCTACAACTTAGTTGCCTAGTCATAGTTACCTTCATAGACCCGATGCGACATAAAAATACAGTAATAAACATAAATTCAAAGAAGTTCTGCTTGTGATTTCAGTGCAGAAAGTTCATATCCAGAGTAGGAAAATTATTCTTTTATGCAGCTACATTACAATTTGTCACTTGAAGTGCAGGCATATGATAAAGTTAAATTTTCATATTGTATTTCACACAGATACTATAAACTCGATTTGCCATTTTCTTAAATGGAGTTTTTTGCAGCTGTAGTAACTAAAGGGCTTACAAATTTTTTTGCAGAGGGATGTGCCTGGTTTTGCTCAGTTTATGAACACTAATTTTAAAAGCCAGTTTGTGATTTTTGATTCTATAATTGGTAGTTTGCATAAAGTGTTTAAAATGTAGTGATCAATTGAGTGCTGATTCTGTAGAGAGGCTCTAGCTGTTCAGTGTACGTCTAAGAAGTTGGACATAAGTAGATTGTAACTATACTGCTTGATAAAAAAGCTGAATTAATCAAGGTTATTGTAACTTTGTTTTTAAAAAAAAAACAAACACGTGCATTTATTACAGTACACGGTGCAGTAAAATTACTTTTTAGTCCCGAAAAGTGTTAATTTATAGTAGTACTGTTACTATGCAAAATTATATGTATTGAAGCAAATATGACAAAGGGGATTTGTACAGATTGGTAAGTATTACATCGCATACTTCTATCCTTAGCCAGCACACTTAAGAAAAGCTGGAGAATAAGAAAAGGTCTGGGAAATATTTTTTGATAGCATGGCAGCTTTGTTCCTTTCTGGTCTTTCCATACAACTACCACAATTTCAGCAACAAAAAAAGATGTTAGCAAAAATTAAACCAAATGTACCAACTTCTGTTTAAGGGAGCTTGCTTTCTAGAGTAATTTAAGTGTGATGCTAGAAATGAAGCTAGTAAAAGTAATTGACCCTTCCTAATCTTAATATTATTATCAACAAGTGAAAATAAGAGAAAACAGTTATACTAACTGAGCATTCAAGGAAGGCAGTCAATATGGAAATTGTCAACAAAGGACACCCTGGTTTCTAAAGCTATCATGAAATTTTAGGAACTGAATACTATAAGGGAATGAAATTAGCACTAAAATTTATATAAACATGGTAACTTTTACAGTCAACTTCTTAACCTGTGAGATGCTCCCCTTTGGGCTCTCTAGCTAAAAAACTGTATCCTTAAAGGCACTATTTAAAGTGCCTTTAAACTATTTAAAGTTTAAAAATTGTCCTTGTCACATCTTCATATTTTAGGCTAGAATTCAAATCTTATTTTCCAAAAAAATTAAGCACACATGAAGATTTTACTCACAAGGGACAGCAACTTTTTAATTAGTTGCAATTAACTTACCTACATACTTAGCTATGTTTGCCACAGGACGATGTACAGGGAGACAGCAACAGCCCATCAGTAAAGGATTAGACAAGTTCATGGACATCAGATCTATAAGCAGCTACTAAAAGGGATGGACAGGGGTACAGCTCCTAACATTCCTAACACAAAAAGTGTGACCGCTGGAGGATTGTGGGGGGCCTGGACGGCAGAAGATAGACTAAGTTCATTTGCTCCTTCTAAGCAGCATGTCCAGCTGTCCCTATCAGAGCTAGAACACAGAGCTGGACGCACTTCTGGTCTCACTGAGTAGGGCATTTCTCATGTGCTTGTATAGCCTGTCAAGGACATCTGGACAACTAACAGTGCTCACAACTCACTGAGATTAATCACATCTCCCAGGAGCCACTTCTTTAATATGTCTGCAGAAATAGCCCCTCTTCAGAAGAGTTTCTGCATAAGAAAATGTTTTTAAAAACTCTTCCTCTTTTTTGAATGCAAGCTTTTAAGTCCTCAGACTTTACAGCTGCGATTTATTTTTCATTTGCTGTAACTAATGTTACTACTGGTCCTGGTAATTCTATTTGGTCTTTTCCCACTGCAATTTTCAAACAGTATTTGTGAGAAATTCCATGTAGTACTTCATAAAAATACTCAAAGCTGTTCTCCAAACACACGCTCATCCCAGTGAAGGCATGGAACAGGACTGCCCCTCTGTCATTTATTGTACGGAAAGCAGTGCTGTAATTCTCTGGCACCGCATCATCTGTTCAACCCAGGTTACTCACCCCTTTGCATTATCAAGATTGTATTTTTCCTCCCTGAGAAATAGCAGTTATAATAGACTATTTTCAAAATGACAGCTTAAGTGGCTCCATGGTTCCTTAATATCTATTCAGAAGTCTTGTCTCCCTGCATATTTTTATTGCTTTCTTTAAAAAGCAGCTTGTGAGAAAGGTAATAAATTATTAATGCTACATGTCATAAAATAAAATAAATACTCACTTTTTGAAGAACCTGATCCACTAATCAAGAGTAAATGAATGCATCTGAATTATTCAAAGAACCTCAAATAGTGCAACTTGTACTCAAATTGAATATTGTGAATAGAATATTCGTAATATAACAAAAAGAATCACTAGTCATACTAAGTACTCCTTTTTCACAACAGGAAATGTGATTTTTATTCTTATTATTAATCAGTGTACATATTTTACCCACCTTGCAAGAGCAATAAGGTCCAGGGTAGGTTTCTGCACTTTGTTACCTCTAACCAGCCTTCCGAAGTAATGTTTATGTCCAGTTGTTAGGGCAGGTGCCCCATGCTTCAAATGAAGCAGGTATAACTCTATTCCTGTGCAACAGAATTATGTCTCAGTTAATGGTGAGCTGCAGGCTGGTGATCATTTAACAGCTGCGCAAAGACCATGTGAAAAATGCTGCCATTTGTTGTGAGAAAGTGAGTGTTGCTGAGTTGACAGCATTTTGAACCAGTGAGTGACAGCATCAAGAGCAAGACAGGAATGAGCAGATCTTAGGCATTTAATTAAAAACAGCTCCTGCAGCCAGAGTTTGTTTCCTGCCTATTACAATCCATTTATGTCAATGAATTTTCTGGCACTGCTTGAGGATTTTTCACTACAGCACCCTGTTTTTCACAGTGTGGTATTTATACTGTATCCCCCAAAGATATTTGCATTCCCAAGTAAGAGTTTTCTTTGGTAAAAAACCAAAAGAGGGTGTGCCACATTTCTAAAGACATCTGCAAAATCTCATTCTTACAAACAGAAGCCTCGCAAGTCCTGTGCAACAGTACATCATGTTCAGAGTGCTGATTTATTTAGATGTTTTTATTGAATAGTTTCTCCTGGATTCAAACAGACCTGCCCAAGAATGATTAGGAATGTCAAATTGGTAAAAGTAACAACAGTCATCAGAAAGCAGTAAAGCAACAAACTGCTATTGGAGAACGGCGTTCCTGATTCTATTCCTTGTTGGTTCTGCGGTCCAGTCTTGAATTCTTGAGATAATCAATTCTTCCTTCTTGGTTTCAGTTTGCCTGCTCCACACATGCATGGTTTCCTAGTATTTCACAGTCAATGAAACCTTCTCAGAGGGTGAGACAGGGTGGGAAGGGAGGAAGAAATCTTGATATAGATATTATCTCTCAACATCTGAAAAGTAATAATATGTTGCTTCAGACACACTCACAGTGACTGACTTCATATCATTGGGGCTGAAAAGTTAAAGAGCTGCTACAATAGCTTTGAACAGCCTTTTTGATATAAGAATTTTGTTTATGTAAACCTGAAAGCCAGTGCTGAAGTAATGTATTTTATACATTCTAATGTGAACTTAACTGTGTGCTGCAATATAAATCATACAGCTATTTTTAAACTAAATCAACAACCTGGAAGTAGTACACTTCTGAACAGGATCTGAAATGGCAGCTTCCATTTGGGAATCTGAGACTTGGCAGACGTACCTTGACCCATGATCCTGTTACCAGAGATATCAAATTAATGCTCAAATCAAGTAGCAAGTTTGCGATCTCAAACCTGATCCAATTCATATTGAAATCAATGGATTGTTTCCACTGAATTCAGTCGCCCTCTGTTCAAACCAAATGTGCTTTGTATTTTGTGACAAAAAGAGTAAAAAGCAAGAGAATTTTTTCATCTCAGATAGTGTATTCCCCAGAGGAAAGCCACAAGCTGGAGCTATGGGATTTATGAACCCCTTTTGTTTAGTCCTGAAGGAACAAAATGTCTGCAAATGCCTATATTCCCATTAGCTTTATGTGCTGTGTCTCTGGAATAAAGATACTGTATCTGGTTGTGTTTCAAAAACTTTGAAAAATCGGCAATAATCTTGAAGAAAAGCAACTTCTGCCAGGAGAATATGCAAATTCCCTTCAGAACTTAACATTAATCTGGAAACATGAAACAAAGTACATACTGAGCTCTTTCTAGATGATTTAACTGAAATGTAAGAGAGTCACTTAAGTATTAATATATTTTCCTACTCAACTTTGAGCATGTTTACATGCATACATAGATTTCATTAAAATTATTTTCAGTGAATGGTAAGTGATATACTACCTATACGTACACACAAGTACCCTTTCATTATAGTGTGAGCAGGCCAAAGCAGAGCTGGAGAGAATGTATTTGTCACATCTTCTCTTCAGTCTCATCTGTTTTTCCATCTACATGTATTCATCGTAAATCTAGTAAAACATGCTGAAATGCACTGGAAGGGCAACCTCAATAATGTCAGTAGATTTATGTGTTAGCAAGACTAGATTTTAACAGCAGCATTACTTTCCATTTCAAACGTGATAAAACTTCTGCTGCAGTTGGAGAGAGTTATCTGACAAAACACTTCCTTGTTTCAAATGTGGCAGGAAGATGAATGATTGAGTTGGTAGAATGCTACAGATAAAAGGTTAGGAACATTCTTTATCCAGAAATTTTTTTTAAGTATATCTTGGAGTGAAATATAGATTGTCCCATTTAAATCTTCAGTCCTTATCCATAAGCTTTGCGGGGGGCTGGAATTACCAGGAGCTGAGATACCAGAACCAAAACCAAAAGATTTTCATCAACTCTTGTTGAACCTTGCGTCATGTACTAAATGAATAAGGCTTCTTTTACAGCAGTGAAAAATACATCTTTTTTTTTCTTTTTTTTAGTTTTTATTTCAGGGAGACCGGATATATCTCTTACTGCCAGTCAAAAAGATAACACATTTATTATTAGTTCATAAAAGCTTTTTTATACTAATATTTACTTTGAAGATTAGTCCTCTTTCTTCCTGCCTTCAGTGTTTTGAGTATGTTTGTTGCCCTGCTGTTAGTATCCTACACAGCACCGTTTTCCTTTCAGAATATTCAGGCCTTATGCTGAACTTTAATGTAAACAGTTTTATTATTTGCAGGGTATTTTTATACAAGAACACATCTAGGCAAATAATTACAAGCACACTAAGTGTTTTTAAGTGGCACGCTATCTCGGTATGCTCTAATTTTGAGATAGGTATTTGGCAAATGTTGATCTAATCCAGCTACAGGCTAAACCTGGGAGCGACACAGGAAGAGCTCTGTCTGAAGGAATGGCTGCCTGGCAGAGGACCACTTTCCGGGGTGAGCTTGGCGTGTCCTGATTATGTAAAAGTTTTGGGAGGGATTCAAAACCTAACAGAAATCATTTGTATAAAATGGGTTCTTTTTAAGCATAATATAGAGAACACAAAGCATTGACAGTGTTGGGGGAAAATATCTCAGTTTCCTGTCTTATCAGTCAGTCATAAAGTATAATTGGCCCAGCTGCACAACATGGCATGAATCATTAGGATGACATTATCCTGTCTTCACTCATTTCTTTTCTGCTATATCTCACAAGTCTGAGACGGGCAGCTATTTTTAATACTGAAAGCTCTCATATGCCAGGTCCCACATGAACTAATACTGTCCTCTATCTTATTCAACATCTGTCAGATAAGCAGTGGGTAACATCAGATGTTCCAGACTCAAAAGCCAATGACACCTGACGATACAGCTCATCTGTCAGGAGCAAACACAGCACCGACCAGGTCCTTGAGTGACTGGAGTGTATGCACAGATGAGAAGCATTTGTCTTGGGACTTCCAGAAAAGCTAATACTTGAACCTTTCCTCAGAAGCAGATCTAACTGCAGCACGGGTTTTTCTAGCTAAGCCTGAATCTCTTCAAGGCCTACATCTACCCTGCAGTCATGGTTTCATTGGGTCCTGTCACGCTGTAATGACATGTGTAAAGCGGCAATAAACTCAAAAGGGGAGCGATTAGAAGTATATTAGAAAATGATGAGTGGTGTCTGACAGGTGAAGAGGAATGAATTGCCCATCAAAGAACTAGAACAAAACTAGCAAGAGTTCAAAGCACGCAAAAAGAGGTGGCTCTTCAGATGCTTGCAGTTCCCGTCTGGCATTCCCGGTCACAGGATGCCGTTATTGCTTAGAGCTTAATGAGTTTAAGAGGAGACACAGCAAATCCTCAGAGAAATCATCTGTGTTATTTATTAAATATATAGCAACCATGTCAGCTCAGGAATGCTGAAGCGACAAATGGCTGGATCCTGAGACAGTAGCAGGAGGAAGTACAGTACCTGCTTTAGCATTTTCTTATCGTCTCATCAAGGCATACCTCCACTGGGCTAGTCAGACTTTTGGCTTGAACCCACTACAACCTCTCTTATGTTCCTTAATCGCAGCCCTCCGGTTAGGTTGTTGAGCTCAGGTACGGACTGCGAATTAACACGACGCTGTTTAATCTATGCATGCACACTGGTATAAATCAGAGAAATTATTTCAGTTGGTTAGAAGGGACCTTTGGAGGCCATCTGGTCCATCTATGGTAGAGCTAAGGTTAGGTCAAGTTGCTTGGGGCTTGCCTTGCTTAGCCCCTGTTCCAGCACCTGATCACCCTCCCTGTGAATTATTTTTCAGTTATATCTAATTAGAACTTGTTCATTTTCTTATTTGTTTGCTTCTGGTTCGCATGGTTTCCACTGGGTTTTGTTTTTCTGAGCACTAGACTGCTGCTTTCCGTCGCTGCTGGGAGCTTCTAGAAGCTTCTGCAGCCCACAGCTTCTGTGGGCTGTGATTGGCTGGTCTGTGGTTGCTGGATGGCTCCCGATTGGCTGGTTCTTGAACAAAAGCGGCCTGCAGGGCCGGGTGCTGGCTGGTTGGGCGGCTGGTTGGCTGCGCGGGAGCGCCTGACAGGCTGGTGAGTGGGGGCCCGCCTGGCGGGGGCTGACAGGGCGGGCCGGAGGCTGCGGACCGGAGACTCTCCCGGCAGGTGTGGGAGTGCCCTCCAGCGGTGGTGCCGCGGGCTGACAGGGCGGGCCGGAGGCTGCGGACCGGAGACCCTACCGGTAAGTGTGGGAGTGCCCTCCAGCGGTGGTGGCACGCTGCCGTGCTTTTTGGGGTGGCAGGCAGGGCTCAGGGACTCTCCCGGGGCACCTGAGCTGAGCTGCTTTCTGCCGAGTTGCGTGTTGTGGCCCGATGTGTGAGAGTGCAAGTGCATTTTCCAGGCACAAAGTGACAGTAACCTAGTAGATAGGAAACTTCGGGGGAATTTTTATTTTTTGATTTTGACTTTTTTCTGTTCCTTACAATGTGGTCTAAGCTGTGCTTCTATTAAAAGCCTTGTTAAGGATTCAAGTCTGTATAAAACAGAAGGATCGTACTGAAGGATTGGGGGTACTGGCTGTGGACTGTTCTTTGGCCATCGTTGCCTTTTTTCTGTCTTCAGGAGAGTAAGAGAAATTGGTTTGTTCAGCATTGGGAAGAGAAAACAAAGGGGTGAGCTTATTGTTGTCTACAGCTGTCTGATGTGAAGAGGCAGAGGAGGCAGAGCTGGACTCTTTTTGGAAATGCACAGGGGACAGGCTGAGACACAATGGAAACAAGTTGAAACAAGGGACAGTCATGTTAGAGACAGGATTTTTTTTTCATGATGTGAGTGAGTGGTCAGACCCTGGAACAGGGGACCACAGGGGCTGTGGAATCTCTGTCCTTTGAGACACTAAAACCTCAGCTGGACAGCTCTGAGCGACCGGTTCTGCTTAGCCCTGCTGTGGGCTAGATGAACTCCAGAGGTCCCTTCCAACATAAATTATGCTATGTTTCTATGAATCCTACTGGTAAATCTTTAATACATCTCTTCATTACTGCACATGCAGTAGATTTGAATAAAAGTATTAACAGAAATAGTCTATGTGAAATTTGAGTATTCTACTTAGCATTTCATTTTTTCTTTCTGCATGTTTTTCCTGATCACGATTCCCCTTACTGAAAAGGAAAGCATGAAACGCTTTCTTGCAAGAATTTCTGAATAACATTCCTGGTGCAAAAGAAAACCAAAACAACCCCCCAAACCAAACTTCTTCTAAAATTTTAAGTTTACCGATGGCATTTTTTTTAATTTACTTTTTGTTATCTTTGTGATCAGTGCTCAGGGTACAACATTCATGTTGTGAATAGAAGAGATTAATGAGGGGGATTGTTTTGATGTTTGAAGTCAGGAGAGAGTGAAAAAATAATTTGTAGCAGTACTAGAAGCATGACCCAAAATGATGAAGAATTTTCCCCAATATGAGTTTCATACAATATATGTTTGAGAAGAGATTCTGAAATAGCATAAATAGTAGTCTCATAAAAGAAGCTACCCACTCACCATGCAGGTGTTGCTAAAAACATACAGGGCAGTTTTACTGATTTGCTAACATTCTTATCCAGCCTTTCTGCAAAAGGAGTGTTATGAGAAGAAAATAGAGGTGGCTGTTATAATGTCTCTTTCATTAGTTCTTGCTATCAGGTCATATAATATACAGAAATTCTCTCTTCACCTTGTGCTAGCCCTCAGAATATCTCTGTACATAACAGAAAAAGAACAGAACAGAGATAGCTGTTGTAAAAGGACAATGAATTTTGTGACATTGGTAGACAAAAAGGAGATGACAGCATCTCTGGTAAGATGGCATGTCTCTTTCATTTGTTCCTAAACCTTCTTGTGTGGTGTCAGGTCTAAGGCTCTATTTAGGATTCCCATTAAAGATTAGTCGCAAAGGCAGTGTGAATAGGTAGGGACGGGTGCCTTCAGGCATGTCCCCTTCCAGCCTGATTCCCAACCTTCCCGGTTAGTTAATTACATAACTGAGGCTCAGTAGACTTCTGTCCAGCAGCAACCAGGTGGGGGTGTACAGTGAAAACAGAAGTCAATGTGAAAAGCCATCAGGATGTCCTTGGGTATATATCCATGGAGATAAAAAGCGTTTCTAGGTCCCCCTTTACGGACAAATCCATTCCAGGACCATCTCACGAGCTCTGTTTTGCTGCAACATAAGACTGGTTGTCCTGCATTGTATTAAAAGTTCATAGGATTCCGCCTCCCAGAGTGGCTGTAAATGGACATTTGAAGAAGAGAAAGGAAGGTTCCTCTAATAGCTGAGTTTGACACCTAATACATTCCCTAGTTTCAACTATTTTTGGTAAGCTACTTACTAAACCAGGTGTAGTTTCTATGTACCTGCTAATGCATAACTAATACAGGATTTCTCTTCCATGAGCTCATCCAGACTCTTACTGAACCCGTGTAAAATTTTGGCATCAAAGATGTTCTTTGACATACTAATGGCATCCTAATGACATGTTGCATTAATGGTGGACTAATGTTGGTTGGAACCTGCACCTTGGAACTTTATTTGGTGCCATCTAGTTCTTGTACATGAAGGGCCGGTGCTTGAGTAACAAATTGGTCCAGAGCTACCTCCTCCATGCCACTTGCACATTTCTGTTGTATCTGAAGGATACAGAGGAGTCTTTGCTTACTTGAGCATTTCTCATAAGGAAGCCTTTTCATCAAGCTTTGGTCATGCCTGCTGCCCTCCTCCGAACCTTTTCAAAGTATATTCTTTTGAGGTGAGAGGATCAGAACTGGATGCAATATGCAAGATATCAATGAATCATGGATTGCTTGTGGTGCTTTATGTTGTTTTCTTATACAATGATTAATAGCTACTGAGCTGGTATTTTCATGGAACTATTTATAATAAGCCCTGGTGTCTTGGTCCTGAATAATAGTCACCTCAGAGCCCGTTGTTTTATATATGAAATTAGGATTGCTCTGCTAACCCAACACACATCACTTCATGTTTTTCTTCATTGAGTTTTGTCTGGTTTTAGTGTCTAGCTGCTGTAACTTAACATCCTTCTGCAGTTCTTTAGAGCTCCTCTTTGCCCTTAACTCCTTCAAATGACTTTGTATTGTTGAACTTCTGTCACCTACCTACCTAACTGCTCGATCCCTTTTCCATCTTGTGAATGTTCAACAGTCACAGTACACATCCCTGCAGAATGCCATTAGTGACCTCCCTTCTTCATGAGGGCAGATCATTTATTCCTACATTTTGTTTCCTGTCTTTTTAAGCCATCATTTATCCATGACATTCCCTCCTATGCCACAGATTCTTAGTTTCTTTCAAAGCCTTGATGGAGAAATTTGTTGAAAGCCTTTTAGAAATACATGTAGACTTTTATCACCTGGATCACTTTAACTGCACGGAAGTGACCTTTTTGGGGAACTCTTGTAGGTTTGTGAGGAACAGTTTCCTTTCACAGAAGGCAGGTTGACTCTCTTAAAATATATTATTTTTGTCAAGATGTCCATTAATTGTTTCCTTACAGTTTCTATAGATGTCAGATTTCCAGACACAGCATTTCTCACATCTATCCTGCCATCCCTCTAAAATTTGGTAGCATATTTTTCCCTCCCCAGTGCTCAGACGCCAAGGTAATTTTAAGTGAATGGTTATTCACTGCTGTGAGTAATTTGGCTATTTGATTTCCCTTAGAAGTCTTAGGTGAATACCATTTAGTCCTTGTGATTTGATATTGTTCACAATGTAAAAGTGTCCTGGAATCTCTTCTATAGTCACTTCAGTTTCAGACAGATCCTTTGAGCCCTCCACAGAGAAGGGTTCTGGAGTAAGAATCTCCTCTCTTTCTGCCACGGGGACCATATGCAAAGAATCTGGCTTCTCTGAATGCTTCTCTTGGAGTTTATGTATTGACCTTACAGACTTTTTGAAAGGTTTTCTGCTGTTGATATACATGAAAAAAAATAGTTAGCCTTGATTCCTTTAGCTTGCTGTTTCTTGAATTCCTCTTTGGTTGCCTTACTGTGTTTGTATGTGTAATGTAACAAAGTTTATTATCACTTTAATTTTAACAGGATGCTTTATTGTGTCCAAAAATCTAAAAATGTATCCAAAAAGCTAAAAAAGTTTTAGCACTCACTTTTAAAGAGTGCTAAAACATTTTTAAGATCTTTAAGGAAATGGAAACATGTTTGAATATAGTAAAATATGTTTATTTCCTCTCTGCTAGTCCAACTGATTCCTTTTAAGGGTCATTTTTTCAAAATTCCTTTTTTATTTTACATTTTATATGAAGCGTGTATGTACAATTCTTTGCTGCATGGGAAAGGATTTAATTAGAGGCTTAAATATTCTGCTGAATTGGGGCTTGATAACTCTAACTTCCTAACAGTCTAAATGATATTTAAAGTATGAACTACGTACAATAAAATTTACCCTCAAATACCTTGAAGATTCTAGTTAAAGCTAGTCAGAGGGATCAAAGCTCGATCTGGCAACTTTCATTCCTTTTTTTTTGTCTTTTTCCTTTAATGCTTTAATAGTTAGCCATACTTTGTTTTTTATTACAATGTAGCATACATTACAACATAAAATTACCTTGCAACTTGTTTTCCTTCCATATCTAGTGAGTTATGAATCGAGTGATTTGAAGTGGTTATCATGTGCTTCTATTTGTTAGTGTTCATTAATTATAACACCACTGTGCAGATAGAGATTTATCAGGTAAACTTAAATTCTCTCTAGTTTCCATTTTGGATGACTAGTTTTAGATTTGCAGTAGATCTCGGGTCTTTCTTTTAAATTAGTTTCCCTAGGGTTCTGAAATTTTATCAGATAGTGGAATAGTAAATAGTTGTTTAGACTTCAAGCCCTAATGTTTCTGATTAAAGCCACGAAGTGCTTTCCTATTTTAAGTTTCAACTGAAGCAAAAAATGCCAATTCAGGATTTTCTTCATAAAGAAATTCTTCTTCGTAGAAAGAAAAAACAAACCCCTGTATTTATTCAGCTTGCTTTCTTTAAAGATCATATGAACTTGGAATACAAACTGCTTACTTTACAGCTATTTACTTGTTTCTCTACTTACCATAATTTACCAAGGCTTTCTAACATATATTCATGACATATATGACATTTCTAGTCAGCCTATCTCCAAAGTAGCTCTTCAGGCATAGTGTGTTACGTTATTTTGGTTAACAGCAAGCTCTGCATCTCAACTTTCCTACCTATACAGAAATAATAGTTTCATGTTTACAGCTTTGCCATGAGACATGCTAGCTACATCACCAAGTTTGGGCAAATGTAGTTAGAAATGCCTTCTTGATAACAAGAGGTATCCCTAAGGATACATGTGTGAATGATGGAGACCTTTGATTATACAGCATTGAAGAAAAATCCATGCAATGTGCTGGTATAGGCCCTCAAAAGTGAATTTGGCATCACCGTGAGGAGTTCAAAAGTCCTGTTCTGCATTGTAGAAATTTCTTACAGTGTTAACTTCCTATTCCTCTTAAGGGCAAATAGATTTAAAAAGGGAAATAAAAGCCTGATCTCACATCTATAGTCTAGTCTGGCACTGTGGCTTAGGTTAAAATATAATATAATATAATATAATA
>VZSZ01010372.1:1277833-1373574 GCA_013398815.1 Ibidorhyncha struthersii
ATATAATATATAGTATAATAAAAAAAAAGCTTAGGAGATGTCTGTTGGCTGCTTTAAATCCTGAAGAGGCTAGAGAGAAGCCTACAGTTGTCAACTGCAGTAGCTGATATGAGAAGTAAAGTGATGACTAATGCTTTTTGATGCTAGAGATGGCTTTGGAATTGTTATGCAGGCATGAAGTACTTGTGTGTCACCGAATCTTCTAGATCAACAGCAGATCAAGTGAAGGAAGTGCTAGTGACATATGTCTGGTTTCAATACATGTGTATTAAAAATTAGAATAATCAAGGATTAGGACCAAGGATTAAACGAGGGTTTAGGAAGAGAGTCTCTGAAGTAAGATTACAGATGGACTAAGTAATGCTAAAACTCTACAGACCGCAGGTGGTTAGTACTCGGTGTAAGTACTTGATTAAGTTTGGGCTTGGAAAAAGAAGGCTGAGGTCCTGATGTTTAGAGTGAGGGTTGGAGAGAGCAAAAACTTGCTTGATGGATGTACAGTTCATACAATAAGGTGAAGGACTTGGTAGCATGTGTGACAAGTAGGCGTGATGGGTGGGGTATATTGGTGGAGTTGACATGGTCTGAGTTTGTGCCACTGTAGAGGTTGATCAGTGTTTCTCTTGCAGCTTTTTTGTCACTAAGGCGATCTAAAGGCTGGGTTAGGTTTGATTGCTGGAATTAATGTTTAACATTTAATTTTAGTTTAGCTTATTTGGATGTAGTTAAACCCAAGATCAGGGTAGGCCACAATTAATTCTTAATTCTTAATAAAGGAAAACATTATTTCTTAGTAGGGTCAGTTCTCAATATCTTCATAGCTTATTTGTGCAAAACTCTGAAACATGGTTTCATCTTAATTTTAGTCACAGTCCTAATACCTCTCCCACTGAGAGGTAAACAGGCTTCATTTAATAAATCTTTTGGACCCCAGAGGACCAACATTGGCTTCAGGTTGGTAGGAATCATTCAACATTCTTGAACTTCTCTAAATGTCACTTTATCTTTGTACTTTGTGTGTTTACAAACATATATGTGCCAGTCTCTTTCTTCCAAATAAATAATTGCAGTCAGTCGCTTATCAAATGTTACATCCTTGAGCCTGTCAAAATTTTCAGCATCATCCCGTTGCCAGTTCATTTCCCCCATCCCAGACTATGTGTTCATTTCCCATACAACACTGATCAAAACAGTTGGAGAGTTTGGCCTGCAGTCTAGGCTTTGGCAGCCTCGTTTAAGTGCTAAATTTGATTTTCTTTTCCAAATTAGAGGTTATGTGTTCTCATAATCTCCTGACTCCTGCTGAGTTTACTTCTCAAGAAGCAAGATGCTACTGATTTCTTCCTTAATGCAGAGGTAGATAGTGCCAATAGCATCCCTCCAATGGTTTTGGAATAGAGTGGAAGCCAAAAACCGGGAGGAGTTGCCTCTCATGAATTTGTTCAGTCTGCCATGGCTCTTGGCTCCCTGTTCTGTGGCAGTCTTACTATGGCCTGCTGAATAGAGATGAATAGACCGTCTCCCCCACCATAAATTGCTAACCTGTCCTCTGAGCAGTGATCAGTTTAAAGAGTACTTTGTTTTAAAAGCATTTCAGTAATGTTTTTAATTCCTTTTTATCTTAAATTCAGAATATGCATTAGCTCTACCTCCTACTTTTTTTTTTTAGTTGCTTTCTCACTACAGAGTCAGGGTTATTTGAGATGCAGTCAAGGATAAATAAATTAAAATTTCCTAATTTTCATTTTTTCTTAAAAAATAAGTCAGGTTTGTAAATTTAAGCTTCTGTTTGCACCCACCAGTATTGGTGTTTCATTAAATGTTTTCCATCAAATGCAGACATTGCTTGATGTCTCCAAGGTTTAATAGTTCTAATAGGAGGTTACTAACTCTCATTTGTAGAGATATTCTTTATATAATGAATAAGAAAATCTAAGGCAATGAAGTTAATGAGAGAAAAAATTGGTAAGAAATCAATGACAAGTCAATGACAGCTGAATGCAATTCATATAAACGTGACTGGTACTAAGAACCATCTGTGAAAGCCTCAACTAGAAAATTAGTCTGAACTTCCTGAACTCTTCACTTTTATTTCTGCTCTTTCTTCATATGTATTATATTCCTGTCAGGAAAGCCTTTGCTCTTCCAACAGTTTTACAGAAGATGTTAAGAACTGCAGTAAACTAGCAGACATGTACAGTAACTTCCTTACAGTCTTCTAAAAGAAATTGATGGTGCCATCTGGAGTCCTGGGAAGATTAAACAATTTGCTTTTTAAAATGTGTTTGATTGCATGTTTAAAGGTGTTTTCATATACATGTTGTATTATCATCATAATATTAAATCCAGCTATCAAACAGCAGACAGAATAGTTCAGCAAAGCTTTAATTTATTGATTCCTATAAGATATGGGGGTAGAGATATAAATGTGCTTTGGAATACATGAGCATTGTGCTGCACAAATCATGCAGTTCAGTGCGTTACATTACAGTGTCTTTAGTGACTCGAGTCTAGTATTTCACTGTGACAGCAATTGCAGTCATCTCTAACGTTTCTGCAGCTCTGCTATTCTGTATACCAGTTCCTTATGAACAAAACAAGATCTTAGAAGATCTTAAATAAGCTTAAGCATAGCGTGAGGAATGTTGAAATGGGGGAATTTAGTGATACAGCTGTAGTGATAAAACTCTCAGTATAAACACATTGTTTTAGGATTTACAGCACCGTTTAGAGTGTTACTTGTGTCTCCTTGGAAGTGGTTCAATTTTAGCAAAACCACCAAAAGTAATAAAAAAAAAAAAAAGAAAGAAAAAGGAAAAAAAAACTAAATTCCAAAGATAGAGACCTGTACTAACATAGAGTGGTATAATTATATTGGTTTGAGTTTACCAATACGTTTTCCTGGGTAGACATTCTTTAATCACATTTTAGAATTTGTATTGATTTTTCTTGTTAGCAGTGGCCAAAACATGATTGAATGTAACATGTAGCTTATGCAACAGTGTCCTGAAATAGCACTTAGACCTATCAGCTCAGCCCTCAGTGACACACAAAATCTGAGTACAGCTTTCCAGCAGCATCAAAATACCTAATAAACCATTCCAATCTCAGGAAGCTAACAGAAGATCATCAGTCGGGCAAGCACTTTCTCCATCCTTGAGGATACTGCCTCATGTTACACCTTTCCTTCACCTTGGAGTAGTTTAGTGGTACATAGTGAGAATTTAACAGACTTTCTTTTACCATTAGAAGTAATGTTATCTGCAAATTTTTCACATAAACCTGTGTAACTACATCCCTGTAGCTAAATATACACACATAAACCTGAGTAAATACTTGCAGAAATCTTAATGGATACAAAATCTACCTGCAAGTCTGTATTTTTATATATATATATATATATGTAAAGATTACTTGGAGGGGGTTGAAGCATTTTATTCTAAATAAACATTCTGTATTTTCATAATATATTTCTGACACCACCCCCAACTCTCCTACTCAAGGAAGCTACTGATGTCTTTTAACTAAAGTCTACAGGACCAATATGTCATTAACATGGTTAAGAAAGGGAAATACTCTGTGTTCTACCAGAAGTAAAACAATAAATGGTCTGAATTTGAAACTAAAAAATACTGATAAGTTGTTAGAAATTTTAGGAAAGGTCTTAGGCATGTCTCGTATTCCAGTTTTCTGCCTTTTAAAGGTCTTGCATTAAGTTGGAGATTGTTTTATAATCCATTATGCATGGTGCCTATTAAAATAAATGTGGCTATTTTTCTTCCATTTAAAATTTGGAAATCAATATATTGAGTTTATCTTTAAATGAAGTGTGGCAAGATACGGCAACATTCCTGTGAGGTTAATTTTCACTTGAGTGTCATGAAATACTGCTTTGGTCTTCTGCATTAGTTCTGCCGTGTATTCCGAGTTCTACTCAGTTATAAGGCCAAATCCTGAGAGTAGCGTGACCAACACACTCTTAGTCTGCAAAAGAAAGGGAACACGATCAACTGAAGAGAAATATTTGCCTATTTGGTCATAATGACTTCTCAGTCTGCTTCATCAGTCGTGGCTTGTTTCTGCAGTCCAAGGGTAAATGGTAAAGCAGCAATGAAGGCAAGTAGCAATTTGATCACCTCATTGGTACACTGTGCCATGTGTTGTCTAAGAAAGCCATGAAAGCCTGAGAACTTGTGGAAGGCCACAATTTATGTTTATCATTCGTATTTTATGGATAACAACTTTGGTTTTCAGTTGTGAAAGCAACAGCAAGTGATAGCTGGGAAGCTGTCAAAATCACTGAAGTGTTTAGCAGTGTTATTCCAGTGACTATGCTGAAGACTATCTGTGGAATTCAAAGCCATAAAACATAACTAAAGTCAGGTCCCTTGCTTATCTATTTAAAATGGTTGAATTCTTTGTCTGGAGAAAATTGTGAAATAAGTCTAAAAGAAAAGGATATCTGAAGACTGGAAATAAATATAAATTATTTTCCAATAATTTAATTTTCTGTTAACTCGGATATTTTGGTATTAAATGCCAAAATATTCAGAAAAACAGTGACACAGTGATTGAGAAATTTGTCTGAAAGAGCTTGAAAAGTCACTGGGACCATCCATCCCTTTCCTGTAAGCTGTTATCAACTGTCTAGGCAATGCGTTCCAAAATTTACTTGTCTCTATTGTTACAAAGCTGTTTGTAATCTCTGACTTGAGTCTGTCTTGCTGCAATTTAAGTGATCCACTGCTGTTTATTGTGCTCTTGTGAACACGGAAAGCATGACCTTCCTCTTTGCAATAGTCTTTTATACCACCTGCACTACTATGACTTTTGCTCAACTCAATCCTTCAGTCTATCTTCTTAGAGAAGGAACAAGTACTCCGACTCACAGGGGTAGAGACCTGTTACCTCCTGCCTACTAAGTAATATTCATATCCTTAACACTTAAGGCACTTCTAGCTGAACTATACAAGCTCCCACAGACTAGCTGTTGTAACAGAATTCTTGACAGGTTGAGAATGTTGATGTTCCCTAATCAAATAAAATTGCTTCATTCTGTATAAAAACTTACGAGATTTTCCTCATGGAGTAATGCTGAATACTGAGTAGTCCTGTGAGTGTGTCACAGAATAATCTATTCCCAGGTCAGACTGGGGGTAATCCAGGCATATTGTAATATCTCTTAACAGATAACGTAGGAGGTGTAATATCCTGAACATATCCCAGAGCTGCAGTAAATCCTCAAAGTTCAATGTTATAATGCTCTGGATAAAATATTGGCGGGGGGGTGAGGGGTGAGTGGGGTGTGTGGAAACTGGTGCAAAATGATGGTATAGAAATGCATTTTAGAACCAATTAGCTATGCAGTGGCCATAAATGGTTAGGACATATGTATTGTTGTTAATGAATAGTAGTTGGGTAAATACGAGGATGGAAAAGGACAACGAGCATTTAAGCATTACAGAAAAACACGTTTCTTTCATAGCACAATGATGGTGCAACACTAAGCCCATCTAGTTTAAGAGCTTCACTAAACTCTAAGGTCTGTAAAACACCAGAACAAAATTTAGGAGCCAGCTTCAGAGTCTGTGTGGCATGACAATCTGTAGGTCTAAACAGATTTAACTGTCCCAGGAATAAAAAAAGTACTGTAGACAGGCTTTGAGAAGCACAAAGAACAATAATGTGGCATTACATTCCTCTCAAATGATTTGTTGGCCACCCTGCTATAGCAATGCATTTTGCTGTTCTTTATTTTACTGTATTATCAGATATTAACAAATTTTAGCCTATGAATTTTGCAGCTGGTGAAGAATGTGCTCTGCTGCAAGTAGAATTTTATTTCTGCAAGACAGTGGGTAGTCAGTTTTATTTTACGCAAGAAAAATGTAGAGAAAGACGAGCAAAACTTTTGAAGAGTGAGAAAGTATAATAATTGTATTGAATTAATGTCTTTCACGCTGCTCTGCCAGTCCCCCAATTCTGATTTAACTGTTAGCCTACACATAGGAGTTTTTATAGTAGCTTGGGAAGATGAATAGAGAAGAAAGCCCATTTAACACCCAGAAGCTGGAAAGAGACACGGTGAGAAAATGCATTCTGGACCATGTCTTCAGCAAATTTCTTAACTTAGGAGGAAGAAAAGACCTGCTTATTTGTTAAAATAGGCCACTGCTACTTTGGATAATATACTCTCGAATTCCACACTGTGACATCTGTGACCTAAACAATGGACGTTATGATTATCTCCAGAAGTTAACCACTGAATTTTTGTTATGAGTACATTGACAAGACAACATATAATAAAATCAGCTGGATTGCCGAGATCTGTACTTCTAGATGAAAACTCTTTTAGAAAGCTTAACAGCTATTCAGGGCTTATATGCAGATTCTGACATTGTCTTTTTCTCATTGCTTCTTCTGGGGAAGTTGTGTGCTTTGGCATAAAATTAATTTGCTTTCCCCTCCCTGCCTCCTGTACAAGACAGCTGTACCTATGATGTCTTGTAAAAAATGGACCAGTCAGAGTTACATCACTTCAATGTCGTCGTCAGAAATTGCCATCTGATAGGCCCAAAGGCTTCTTCTGATACAGACATACTACTATTTCCCTTGGCTAGATTCAAATTGCTAGAAATGAAGAAATTCAGAAAATTTCTGATAGGAAAAAACACCATGATAATCTAGCTTTTTTTTCCTATCAAATTTAACACTTCTAAGGGCTTGCTAAATCCATGAGTTAGCATGTCTACATATTTTAACAGTCATACAGTGACCATATACTTTTCAGAGTTTTTATTCTAACAAGCCTAAAGCATTTTAGTTTGGGGACCAAAATAAATGGAACAATACTGTTGGAAGCATGCTTCTTAATAATTCACTTAAAAAATTTTCAGAAAATGAACATGTATAAACTCCATCTTTTCTCCCCAGTAGAGGATCCCCCCCAAACAAAAAAAAAACAAAACCAAAACAACCCCACCAAACAAACAAACAAACAAACAAAACAAAACAAAACCCCCAAAACTAAAAAATGGAAAAGGGGGTGCATGAATTCAAGCCGTTACACTTTTTTTCCATGGTCAGAGTATTAAGTAGAAAAGTTCTACTGCATTAAATCAAGTAGAATATGGGAGTGAAGATCAGCCATAGTTTTATATTCAGAAAGCCTAAACAAAGAACTAAATCTCGTTCTTTAAGTGAGAGATATACAAAGAAAGCAGAAATAGATCAAATACTATAAATTATTTAACTTAATAACGAGAGAGAAGAAAACAAATGACCTTGAGAAGCACACTGTTCCTCATTCTGAGTTCTTGTTATTCTCACATCTCCTCTGTGTAGGCTTTGCTCCATCTAATACTAGACTGCTTACAAATTCCATCTGTACTTAGGGCAGGCAGGTGGTATTTGACGATAGGCTATCTTATTTCCTCAACACTAACCACATGATGGTGCTGCAAGGCCAAGTGGAACAAATGCATACTGCCAGACTGCATACTGAGCAGTGACCCATCCAAATACATCCTCTGTGATATCTGTCCTCCTAAGAAAAGGAAGGCTAGCAGAAAAAGTTTTGTTTGGGCAAGTGAAAGTCTTGATCCAAGACTTACTATCTAACTGAAGTTGCCTGGTTCATTCCTATCCTACTTTCAAATGACTCTCGTTTCCTCTGTAACTTTGAGGGTGTGCTAACAGTAACAGTACACTGACACAACTTTATCCTCAGCAGGACAGTTCAATAAGTAAATATTGAAGACAGTGGCAACATTCTCTTTAAACCCAGCTTTATTCTGCTTTTACAGAGGAGTTTACTTGCAGCTGAATCACACATAATTATTATTATTACCTATTATTTTTATTGTTTATATTAACAGATTAAACTGCATCAGGAACCATACATTAAGAATCATAGGGCCATGGCTTCTTGTTAATTTTCCACTTACAAATGCTAATATAAAAATGAACAGAAAATATTTTAAGGTCATATTTTAGTGTGAAGTAGTTCTGTGTTTTTCTTAGGCACACCTTTTGTACTAGGTCAAAATGCTTAAGAAATTTTAGGAGAACATCTTGCATTTAGCACATTGCTGCCCTTTCAGGAATAGCATCTCATAGGGTAATAACCATGCAAAACTACACATCTTCTGGACATCTAATTTTGGACACCTGATTAATCTTATCAGACTCTCACAGCAATATGATCTTGCTTTTATAAAAGGAGAGTCCTTCCAGATATATAGAGAAAAGCCTTACCCCCTAGCTCATTGACCTCAACCCAGGGAGTGTTTCCAGATAGCACAGCAGGGTGAAGAAATAAGATGAGAAATTTCTCATCGATATGTTTGTTGTAATTTTTAAGTGAAGACTATTTGTTTTCCAAGCCAATCTGCAAAGTCTGTGGAAAGTGTGCATCAGCCCAGTGGTTCTGTTCAAAGGCAGACTAGAAATACGACTGCTCAAAAATCTAGGACTCTGAGAAACAGTGTACTCATACCAGTAAGGAACCTGGGAAGGGTCAGATGCATTCACACAGCTCAGAGCGATGCAATGGTGATAACCCACTTCTGAGACAGGAAACACAGGTTGTGCTCAAGAAGCATGTCAAAAATGAAAAATGACAGTGCTGGTCAGCACGAGGGAAACCTGAATGGATGCAGTTCCAACACATAAGGTCCAGACACAGAGTCCTGGGCTGTTTCAGTGAAGGGAGTTCGCATCTTGAGCTGTGTGGGGGAAAAAAAAACAACAAATCAATGTACTGATGGAAAACTATCAACAGGGGTTATACACAGAAAANAAAAGCTGGCTGTTTCATTCCCTTTTCTGATACATGACAAATCTCTTCCTGCAAGATTTTCTTACCAGGCTCCCCTCAGTGAGAAAAGGAAGTCGTTATCCTGCTAAAACCCTTCAGATTTCACTCAGGAATGTTTCAAATCTTTCTCATCCTCTTAAGTTTTTCTCTGTAGCAGTATGAACTGTTGCTATCAAAGCAATCACCTAGTCTGTATGTGAACAAAGGCAGGCATTTCACAGGTTTCACATCACGCTACACAGTTCAGATGGCTGGATGCTTTCTCTGTCTAAATAATTTCCTGATGCCTGGGAAAGAACTGTTGGACAGGATAAGGTGTGAGGTCACTCTGGAAGCTGTGCAGGAGACAATATCATCTTTGTGCACCTGAAACTGAGGTAGAAGTGATTAGTCAGAACAGTGATTACTGAGATTGTGTTTGTTTCTTTCAATAAATTATTAATTTTAATGGAAAAGTTTCTGTATTTGAATAGCATCATATCACAATGTGAGGCAGCTTTGTCAGAGTGACAAGTGGTTTTCAGCTTCCAGGCTTGTGAAATGAAGTGGTGTTAAACTAAGAGATCAATTTTCCTTTGAAAGGGACACAAATCTTCCTTTAAGATGACATGGGCTTAGTTTTGTCATCTGGTTTGCAATTCTTACTGTCCTAATAGGATCCTTTAGACTGTGAGATGTTTAGAGAAAAGCAAGTCACCAAGTAGGCAGTAGCGGATACCTGTCTCAGAGTACAAAGGGAGAACAAGTTTAGTATGGAGTTGGGCTCCTGTGCGTTATTTCATGTCAAATCTACCTATTGCTTATGTTGACTGGCAGCATATTTTCATAATTCTAATGCTTTGGCAGACATACAGAAAGTGCTATTGCCAAACCTGAAAATACTCCATTGCAAACTATGAAATAGATTATGATTCAAGATTGATTTAGGAATCAGTGGATAACAGTCCGCTGCAGCGGCTGCTAAATAGTATGGAGAAACCCAACTAGCTAAGTTTTAGTCACTCTGTCAAGAACAGCTGCATAATTACAGTATTAGGAGAATCATAATGGGCCGGTTCTGTTTGGTTTCTTGGCTACTCTGAGACTGTAGTATGGGCACGTTCCATGTTATAGAAGTTTTCCTTTATTTGAATAATTTCACACTATTATTGTGGGTTATATTTTTAATTTTTCTTTTTAAGAGCAGGAAAAATAAGATTTCTGATCTTTTCTCAAAGGTTGGCATCAGCTGAACCTCTGTATATTAAGGCAGAATTTGACTTGCAAGGTGAAATATTTAAAGTCATTGTCTGTCAGGAATCATGATTCCTTATCTGGTCCCTGCATCAACATTTAACCATCATTTCAGTGCTTCACAAGACTATTATTACAGACAGCTGTCATATATACAGTTTGCCATTTTGATCTGTAATTGTCATATCATGTATTTTATATTTGAATTTGACATGCCAGGCTTTGCAAGTTTTCTGTAACTTAAAATGAGTAGTTGTACAGGCGCATTCTTTTTCAGTAGTGAAAAATGCATGAACACTGATAGGTAAAAAGTGGTAGCACAAACAGCATATTGCATTAAGTTGTCCTGCCCATGTGGAAGAACTCCTTAATGATAACTGATGACATTAAACTGTAGCAGATTCCTTAATAAATATTAATGTAATTAAAGTGAAATGCATAAACAACAGCTCTCCACTAATGACCTGCTGGTTATATGACTCAGCCCTATCATACACCAGATCAAATTTGCCTCCTCATTATGGTCTGGTAAGTAAATGTAGGTTGTTTATCCACATAAATCCTCATTTTCCACTGAGAGTACCTCTCTGTAGTAAGAAATATGTAGTTTGTTGCTTCCTGCAGTACATCTTAATGTTTTGTATCTATGGCACAGTACCTCTGTTCTTCATCAGTGCCTCCCCAAAGACAAACCTGAAGTCCCTGAATATTATTAGCCCATGAATATGGTTTTAATAAAATGTTTTATTTCAGTTAGCTTTAAAAGATGAAGCATGTTATTTCTTTCAGCAAACTTTGAGTTTACTCACTATCCCAAAGATGGTTCTCTTACCTCTGGCATCCAGCTAGACTGGGAGATATAGTAGTTCAGAATGTATCACCGCTGCGAACATTACTCAAGGCATCAAAAAATACACAGAACTGTAGTAGTTCCAGGCAGTTTATGTGGTGCCACAGAATTGTCCACAAAGCTGCACAATTGGGTATGATGTTGCATTCAGTAGAAGGAACCAAAGGTAAGGGTTTGCTGCCAACTTTCATCATGTCTGTAGCTCCTGGTACCATTCTTACAAATCCCGGGAGTCACCTGATTAGAATGTGCTGCAAAGAGCACTTTGAAAAATGGAAAACCCACCAAAAATAGTAGATTGCTGGGTCCTCCTATCATCTGACCCATCCCCTTCAGCACTCAAACTATCCATGGAAGATAGCATGACTTTTTAGCAAAATTTACTTAAATTTTTACCCTTCTTGGCTGAGAAATCAAGAGTTTGTTTGATTATAGCACGGGAAGGAGAAATGCTAACAGTGTTCAATTGTGCTGCGGTATACCGTTTGCCATGTTGCTCTGTTAGGCAGATTTTCTGATCTTTAAAACTCTGAGCACAAGACTGGACCAGTAAGCAACTAGTAGAATTACCTGCTGACTAACACCAGTGACGATTTAAAAATATTCCAGGTTTCTCCTTCGCTCCAGAACTGAAAGGAAAACTCTCAGATCATCATTATAGAAAACAGACCTGCCATCCTCCGCTACTGAAAATATTTCTACATTTTAACATACTCCTGCTTGAAAATGGTCTGCTGAATTTAGCAGTTTTATGTGGAGCTAATCTGGAAGCTGCATACTGTGTACAACAAAAGAAAACCCTTTAAAATTCATTCTTTAGGCTGCCCTGTGACTTTAGGGGGTCTATTTAATTGGCAGTGCTTCTTTCACCCTACCTTGTTCTGGGTTAGAGACTGCTGCATTAGCTTCATATATGTGTGCACTCTTGTGCACGCATACATGCTTATGTTCAGGTGTTGTCTTCTGATACTATCACCCAAGAGACGGGAAAGCTTGGTCCAGATGAGAAACTTAATTAGGTGCTTCTGCCCATCAGTGGTTTTTGCAGCTTTGTATTAAAGACACTGAATTAATACTACAGTCTGGATCTTCCTTAGTACTCCAAGAGGACGGTGAGAAAGAGGAAGCACGGGCTGGGAAAATGAGCATGTGAGTGAAATGCAGGAACACTGCATGCCAGTAGCAATGCCAGTATGATTTTTGGCAGGTTTTCCAGTACTATCTCCTTGTCACATTTCCAGCTCATCTATGTATGGTAAGAATGAATGAGTTAATGTCAGTGCTGTAAAGATGTAAGTCAAGATGTATGTAACTAAGAATTATGAACAACATATTCAACTGCACCCGTTTAAGGGAAATGTGCTGTTAAGAATTCTGCACATAAAGGATAAAATGGGTCAAGACTAAGAACAAACAAGCAAGCAAGCAATTTTTAACCTTATTAAGGTTTGATGCCTTTCTGTCTAGAGGGCTTAATCTTTTAATACAGAGCTATAAAGAACAATTACTTTTTTTATAGGTTACTATTACAATCTAAGATGATTTACTATTTGCCTTATATTGCTGGTGAGAGTTGGGCTGGATTTTTTTTTGTTTGTTTTGGTGGGCTATCTTCAGTCTCTCATTGTATTTTCTGCCTCCTAAAAATCCTTCATGCTTCCATGTCAGCAAGTAACTCAGCTATGTACTACAATTTGTTGAGGATGTAGCAGTAGAGAAAGCATTACCCCCTTCAGATGTGACATTTGGTGTATTACCTGCACACGCAGTATTGTCAGGGGTGTAGTTTCTGACCTGCAATGCATTATCTGCTCTACTGACTTTGGGGCTGTTTATCACCAGCGACATGTCTCTCCAGGAACCTGCCATTCTTCTTGTGTCTGCTTTAAAAAACTAAATTCAGACATACGGTCTGAAACTAGGTGCAAATTTAAGAGTGGAATGAAAACAGATTTTTATTTTTTTAACAATTCCCTTCAATGTTGTCAGCTAAACATGGTGCCTAGTAAGCTTCTTTTGCTACGGTAACAAGTATCATGTTAAAGAGCAGAGGCACTGCAAGAGTGAAATTAATTATGTATGCTTTATGCTTGTCCAACTAACCACACTGTATTCCCAGTGAAATACTTAACACATCTGTGCATTACTAAAGTCAAATAACATCACTATAATTTGAGACTTATTTTGAGCAGTGAAGAAAAGATTTGGTTCCACCTACCTACAGGAAACCTATTCTTTTTTGGGTGTGTGTGTGCTTTTTTCATTCATATGCTTTGATTGTGTGCTACTTAATTTAGTCAAAAATTCTAATTGAGCTTATTGGCAGACTGCCTGATATTTGGCACAGTAGGAATCTAAGTTTGAACCTTTGGGGATGTTTTCAGAGGAACGTATGTCTCCTATTTGGTGCTTTATTGTGGCAGACTGATGAGAACTTTTAAAGCAAATGACAGTAGACATAAAATAACTCACACTGGAGTTTGTTGTCCTACTGTTGCTTTTTAAATGATAAATTTCAGATATTCTATTTCATTTAGAATATGTGAGTATTTGATATGATGGTAATAGAAGGCAATGGCAGCAGAATAATAGAGTTATGAAACGAGGTTAAGTGTGAAAAGAACTCTTAACGGGAATGATTTCTGACTAAGCAATCTGTGGTAGACACTAGAGCAGTATTTGGTATCTGAAGGAGTTAAGATAGATGTTATTTGACAGAGCAGTACGTGTCATGGTCTAAGCAGACATAATAGGATGAAATCAAGAAATACGAGTATTTAGGCTACAGACAAGACAATTTCCTGATACTAAGACCTGTTCTAGTTTAAATGGTCTCAAGAAAAAAAAAAAAAAGGCAGCTCCTAGCAGGGAATACTTAACACCACACTAAACAATATGCTAATCCTCACAGGAACATTACAGAATTGTCAGCAGGATGAACTAGCTGATCCCTTCCATCTCTGTTCTGTTTAATTTCAGTATCTGTTAAAGTCTCTGCTTAGGAGAATAGGTACTTCACTGCTTCATTTTCCTGTTTTCTTGAGAACTGTCATGTCTATAGCCTAGAGAATGACCTACTGCTGCAGGACATCCTCTGTTTGCTTTTCGTTGTCCTTGATTTTCACAAGTGGTCTTGTCAATGAATGTCTCCAGCTGAAGCATTTGAGCTCCATTTACCTAGTTACATACTAAATATCTCTGTGGTATCAACTGGATGCTTCCTACTGACCTGGAATCATCAAGTCTCCAAAGCTCCAGGACTCTGCAAACAGATGTACACAAAAAAAAGGTGTCCTTTGAAGACTTGTCATCTCCCCTCTACTCTCCCAGGGAGAAACTGGAGGATTTACATGAATGTCTGCCCCCTCTTTGCCTCTGGAAACATGGAGATAATTCCACTTAAACAGGACTTGTGTGAAAAACGTGACAAAATTGTGCTGAGAATGGTTTTTAAAATTTTCTTCTTAACTCTTCAAAGCATTTTAGGTGAGATGAAAGCTTTCTACTTTTCTGCCAGATCTAGGGCTTTACATACTTCTGTTTTTCAGTAGTGCTAGCCCCTGCACTCTTCATGAACCTATTGTAAAGCATGTTTATGCATTGTGGAAAAAAAAGAAGTGCTTTATTTTAAACTTTCAGGTTGATGACTTGAATTAAATGGATAAAATTATTTTAATTTATTAAATGAAAACATATTTAATATTAGTGAAAAAATAGTTCTTTTTAGTAAACAAATTCAAATCAAATTCTCCATCCTGCATCCTGCTACAACTTGTTCTTATAAAGACAATTGGTTTTAGAAGCTCTGCTGGTCTGTGGTCCCTTACAGCTTTCAGTTCTTGAATTCAATGACCTTTTGAAATGTGGAAATCCATTTGTATGGCTTGAAACTCTGTTGTCATCAGGAAGTTCTTTAACATGCCATCCTCTACAGGAAATTAGTATGAATTTGGAAGTTACCCAAAGTCATCAGAAACATCTAAAAAGATAAGGTCTTTGGCTCAAATTAATCGTGTTCAGAAAAGCAGTGAAAAAACAATCCAAATCAATCAATTACACGTGCTGGGTATCCAAGTCTGCAAATGCATCCAATTTTAGCCCCCTTTTCTATATACATCTGTGGCATATCTTTATGTGCTAATCATAGTGTTGCTCACCCACAGTGGGGGGGGTCATATTTTTGTCAAAGTAACAGCTTGCAGCTCCATTGCTTATTGCTATTGAACAGAACAATCATAGATACTTCTGGTCAGTTTATTTATAAAGAACAGAGGAAAATGTTTACAGTGAGATTCCCAGTGTCGTTGGTGAACCATGAAGTCTTCTTCCTATAATACCCTTTGGTCTTTCTAACATCTTAAGATACTAAACCCCGAGGTTTAGTTTTTCATGACCGTTCCCCTTCCATAAAAATCTCTGGTCAGTTTGCCAGACTCAGTGAGGACATTTTTCTCACCAAGAAAACTTCCAAACTTTTTGCCTAATTTTAGGGAAAGGAAAATAAGAAAAAAAAACAGTGCTGTGTAATAAATACTGCTGGAAATATCCTTCACAGGTATGATCCCCATTTTATTTATGATAAAATGGGAATGTCCCCATTAACTTAAGTGTAGAGGACAACTTTACTGACACAGTATGTGCTGTTGTAGAAATGAAGTAGCAGCTAGTGGTTTGTACATTTGTGATCATTGCAATTTTACTGTAAAATATTCTTGCTCAAAGTCACAAATTTATCAAAATAATATAAATAATTCGACATAATGAAAAGTTATTGACCCTTGTAATAGGTATGTTGTGCATTCTAGTCATAATAATGTTATATGAATAAAAATAAATGCAATCACTTCATGACTCATACTAGGATTTGAGAAGGTATTAGATACAATGAACCTGACTCAGAAAGGCTTCATGTAAATACATGTTAATGGAGCAGAACTTAGTTTATGCCTTAGCTTTCTAGGAAAGCCATTCTTTGGATGTCAAGATCTGAATTACTTCTGAAGATTTTACAAGGTTCTCAGAATAGCGGTGATAAGAGACGAAGAAGAGAAGAGGTTTGTCCATCCAAGGAGGAGGCATTTAAAGGGGTTTTGGTATAGAATAGCAGGTGATCAGAATAAAGACCAGAGGGGAAACAGAGAAGTTCATAAAGACCAGAGAAAGCCATAAAGCACACATTCCCAAGCACCACTGATGAGCAAGCACTTCCTCGTTAAGAGCTTGTTACAGTACATATATAGGCTCAATCAATTTGTTTTATTTTAACAGGGCACCAAGTGCTTCCCATAAAATTTGAGGGCACTCAGTACTTAATTGAAATCAGCCACATATAACCCTTGTACTCAAATAAATATCTAGCTTTTCAGAAGTAATCAACTGAACCTTGTATACATCAGTATATACAGAATAGCTTAAAATAATAACTCATTTTTTCAATAAGCATGAATCTGTACATACTATATAATGTTTAATATACTTTTAATAATAGACTTGTCAATACTGAGGACCACTTTATTCAAGGGAATTTTTTAACAGGTTTGAGAGTGAGAATGGTCCAATGTTTACTGTGCTGGCTCTAAGCATACAGAAAAAAATAAAAAAAATATTTTGCTCTTAGAGAATCTCAGCTTTGTTTTTTGTCATGTCTTATTATAAAACTGCTTATGTTGTTATAGTCGATAAAAATATGACACTATACAATATGCATCCAATGTGATGTAATTCCTTTCTTTTTCAAGCTAGTTCATATTTAAGTGTAGTTTAAAGTGGATTATGTCACGCAATGCTCACATTTCCCATATATAGCTCTTCTGTATGTTTCCCTGAAGCTAGGTTTCTAGCTTTTGACCCTTTTACTGCAGTGTCATTCCCTTCCTCTGGTTTAGGACCTTGAGCAGGCTGGCAGTGTGTGTGATATTTGTAGTAGCTGGACCTCCATGGACAATGCTCTGTTGCAAACCCACACATAAGCCTGCCATTATTTCATGGATTTCATTTACTCTGACAAAAGAAAGCTGAAAATCTGTTTTAAAGGAAGTAATCTTGATTCTCCACTATATTACATGCTGAATAATTGCTTACACCTTCACAACTTTTCCAGGTGACTGTCAATCATCAGATTGTCTTGGATATACTCATACGACTAAATATACATGTCAAAGGCAAAACATGCTCATGTTGAATTCATACAGTCTAATGAGAATCTTCATTTCATTAACAGCTAGTAGGATGTAGTTCCTTCACTTGGACACACTACGAGAATAAAATAAATAGAATCATAAATAAACATTTCTAATAGCTTGACTGTTTCTTGAAGTTTATAGGAACTGTTATTTGAGGATATAAAAAGAACATTTATTTAATAGAGTTCTGTAACTTCATATATATATTTGAGCATGTAAACTGCTACAATGTATTATAATGTACACAAAACCCAATATGCTCTATATACAATCCCATCTGTTTTAAATGTGATGAGTCCTGATCACAGCAGACGGCACACATAGTGTAAACAGTTTGCTACATACAAAGCAATATATTCTAATTAAAAGTCAATAAATCTCATATACAATCCAATTAGTTGTTATGGAGACTTGTATTTAGCAAATTTGATCTATTTCAAATTACTAATTTAAGTAGACCGTTATTTAATTGACAGGCCAATATATTTGAGGATAGAAAGCAGCATATCGTACAATAGAACCAATATCACAAAATGAAAATAGTACTTCAAAATACAATCTATTTAAGTTAGTTTGTTTGATAAATCAAGTAACTTCATATCGGAGAGGGTACCATGAAGTACCAGTCCTTCTGTGGTACTTCATTTTGTAGGAAATTCGTTTTAAATTTGCACAACGCACAGTAGATGTAACTAGAAATTCAGGATATAAAGACTCCACTCTCAACTTTCACACTTGGTGAAACCAGCACCAGCATGACTGCAGAAAGTCTTATTCAGAGATGTGATGGAAGAAAGAATTAAGGTCATCCACTATGGTAATAGTGGTTTAAAAAACTAAAAAATTAAAATAAAAAATTAAAAAAATAATAAAAATAACTCATAAATAAATAAAAATAAACCAAAAATTATTTCTCTTTCCCATTCTAGGTATCTCTGCAAAGGTAAAGCATGTCCAGAAACACTAAATAACTTCAAGAAAAACAATTAGAAGAAAAACAAGGCTTTTCATAGCAATTTGATCCAATGGTCAATTTAAATCCAGTAGTAATGTGGAAAAAAGCTCTTCCCTTTTTTTTTATTTTATTTCTTTTTTTTGTCCTTTCTTCTGTTGTGCTGGTTAAAATTTGATTCCTGAACTGGGAATGAGTTGCAAAAAGAAAAATGCAACAGAGGTGTCTGCACATAGATTTGTGCAGTACTGCTGCTCTGGGGAGACATCACAATCCAGAATCACAGCAGCATGGACGGTCTAAATGTAAAATCGCACAGGGTTGCCTGTATCCTAAGGAAAGCATTAGGGCAGATCACAGTAAATACTCTGTGGAATTACCTAGAAAGATTTGTCTTCAAAATTTTTACTGAAGGTCTTGAACACGACATCAGTTGCACCTGTGCTGATAACTTCATTATCACTAGGTGTAGATTTTAGATTCCTTAATATAAAAGTCAGCTTTAGGGCTGTATGATGAACGTATTTAGCCATCAAAAATCTAGTATGTATCAACTTGGAACTCAAAATAGTAGAACAAGATTTGCTATTTGGTGAGTTAGAAAGGTAGAAATTTCCAGTTCTCTTCCAGTCCTCTTTCTTCTGTTGTAACTGCTCTGATAATTCCAAATGGTTGTACCTAACTGATAAACAGCATTTTATCTAGTCTAGCTGAATTGAAAGTTGTAGCCTTGTCTCTGGCAACAGTTAGTAGATAAGCTTTTTTTTTTTCATTTTAGAGGTGTTATTCTTGGAATTAGTAAATTCACAGTTAGATAATTTTTTTCCTCCTATTGAATATGCAGAACATGACTCTTAGAACAGCCTTAAAGGCTCCCCAAAGAAGGAAGATGACACTAAAGGGGAATTTATTTCAAAGCAAAATTGTATTGCTTGCAAAAGAAAATGAATAAAGTTGGGAATTCCCAGAAGAGAACCCTTAAGACTTCATAGCTTAAAATTATTCCTCTTTCCCATTCTAGTTCCATCTCTGAAGAACAGCAAAATGATCTGAAAAAAACTCTGCATAAATAATTGATTTCCTTTACTCTAGATGTGGATTCTTTCTGCATAAAAATGTTCTTGTGGAGTACAGTTTGTAAGGCTGGAAGAATGAAGGATTTGGTCTTTTGTTTTAATAGGGTGATGGTTTCCTTTGGATTTCCTAGCTGTGCTACATAGTTCTGTGTACAGGAAGTTCTTATACACCACTAAATGATGTTTGTGGTCCTGTGCTAATGATACAAATTTGTATCACAATTTCTTTCTTCCAGATTTCATTTTTAGCTCATGCCATGGTTAGGTCTAAGCAAATTAGAGACTCTGAGAACCATTTAATAAAATAGCTTTTTAATAAACCCCCAAATGGAGTGAGACAACCACGTTAATAGTGCCTTTGCATGTTTCTGAAGACCAGACAGGGAGGACCTGATTTTATCCTCTACAGAAAGAGAAAATAGAGTTACTGTTTGCTTCTTCAAGATGTAGATGCTGTAGCACACAGTCCCTCATAATGTGCATTCACATACTTGTTAGCCCACAAGAAAAGTGGTTATTTCCACAGGTATGTGCACCAGGAAAGAAATACCTTAAAGAGTGTCAGGACATTCTAGTTTTATTTTAATGGAATCAGGTCAGAATTGTAACTCATGAAGTACAGCAAGGAAAGCCTGAATTTCACAGGGCTGGGAACAGAACGCTGAGAACTAGCACTTTGTGCCATTTTGTAGTCATCTTCTGCCTTTCTGCCAACATGGATAGGTGACTGGTATTACCTCTGGTCCACCTGGAAGTCAGGCCTGTCAAAAAAATACAAATCACAATATAAAATAATCAGCTCATGAAAAAGTTCAGGCTGAGATTTGTTTCTCATTTGTCACATCAAAAACAAGAAACCTTTTATTTGAGAAGCTGGAGAGCATTTGACATTAATCCTGCAGATATGCAGGGAGAATAAATGAGGAATTTCTGTTGTTCGTGTGTTCATGTAGCATATTAATGATTTTGATAACAGCATGAAGATATTTGGCTACTGTCTAACATGTTAAATTGTTATGGCCTTAAGACTGTTATTGTCTGCCAATTTTCAAGTACATTTATAACAACATGTGACTGCTATAAGAGTGGAGAAAAAGATCATGTGTACTTCAGACTGTGGTTAAAATTTGATTCTCTGTAAATAGTTTCATGAAATCTGTTTAGCTTATTGATTGACAGACACACACACCTGTTTTCCTGTTTCTTTTTTTTATCAGAAACCTGCTTCATGTTCTGTGATATATATGTGTGACATATGTGCAATATTTTTTTAATGCTGTTTGTTTTAAAAGGAAATAATTAAGCATACTAAGAAGCAGCTACACAGAGCAAAAGCAAGAAGCCAATTCTCTTTTAAAAAATGCATGTTTCTATTTAGACTAACAGCCCTCCTACAGAACTTGAAAAATGTAATATGGACTAAATTTAACTTTGCTACTGTCACCAAAGATAATAATGTGTCCACCTTCCAACAAAATAAACTAAATGAAACTTACTTGACTAATACTTGCCATTGTTCAGGTCCCACAGGAAGGACTATTCAGGAGTGATGGTAGTTTGGAAAAATAAGTATGTACCCCTCATCTTGAAAAGACATTTTATTGAAAGAGACTTATGAACTGCAATATTGATGCAAACCACAGAGCCGTCTCCTGAGCTATTAGGGGCGGCTAGAAAATGTAAGTTTGTTTTGTCAGATATTCAGACCGATTTCCTACTGCTGAGTGATTGACTACAATTGTTACAATGCAGCGTCCTCATGTGAAAGTTTCACCAATGGAATCTGAGAGCAGAAAATCTGGTTTCTCATCTATTCAAAGTCAGTCTTTGGCTTTGAAGGACCTATATGCACAATATAAACAGATGGAAATCTTTATTGTTACATTTCTTCATCCTGTGGCGTGCAAAACAAATTCTTTAATCAATTGTGGGTGGGTTTTTTTTTGTGAGTTGAGGATAACCCGCTCTTTCTCCAGTTAGCTAGTTCAAGAATCTCATCTTGATTTTTGCAGTTAGGAAACGTGTGCAATCAGATGGTCAGTTAGAGAAATGCAGACCTAGAGCAGGACAGAACTGTTTCCAGGGGCAGAAGAAATAAACAAATAACTGATGTATGTTAGACACAATATATTTAGTAAATTTGGATGTAATTTGCAGCTGCAGGTCAATGAAAAACAGAAGATGTGAAAGCACATTAGAAAACCTAAAAATGGCAGCAGGTGAATAAAAAGATAAGGAAGGAGAGAAGGGAAGAGAGACCCTTAACAACGGCATCATACTCCTCAGAGCAAAGGACTTAAAATGCTGAAGAAATACCCCACTCCTCCAACTCCCTCCAGCCAGACTGAAGTCAACGACATTAGGACACCCAAAGGGAACTGGAAGGCTGAGTGTAACACTAGAAAAAGGGGTAGAAACTTAGAAGCTTGTGTATAGCAATGCTGTAGAGTGTCCAGGGCCAACCAGTGGCCATCCGTTGTCAACCCAAGCCACACACTTCTACACAGCATCATGCGTCCCCACTTCTTAATGCCTCTGCTGTCATACCAGGCCTGTGTTCCTCTACACGACATCATTATGCTGCAGTCATAAATTTCTCATAGTACGCAATAACTAAACTACTTGTTACTGTTATCTATATAAAAAGAAAGGCTGTACCATACAAAGATTACCAAAAGAAATTAGGTGTAGGCCCTGGGTATTTAGAAAAGTTGCTATTGCAGCAAAATCAAGAAAAAACAAACCTCTGGGCAGTTCACATAAAGCCTGGACAGAGCCTCACCTGCCTCAATCCTGTTGCCTGGCAAACTCAGGACAAAGCCATGGCCTGTTACTAGCAATGGCAATTTTGTACTCCTACAAAAAATACGATTTCGTTTCAGTCATGGCATGAAAGTTACAGCTTTTAAGCTTGAAGGCTTGTAACCATGCGGAAGTGAATGAAATGTTCATTTTGGTGCTGCTGATTCTGGAACAACACTTTTAGCAACCTTGAGTAGAAAATTAGGAGTTTATTTAAGATAATGAGCCTTACAGCGCTTTCATCATGTAAATGCAACAACTAGAGACACACTCAAATCAAGATAATTAAATTTTATTGCATTAACTTGTTAAATTCTTTTAATGGCAGTAACGCCAGTAGATGCATTTTTCAAAAGTCTGTCTGAAAGACAAAAACAACAATCAGTGACTTTTACACAGGTCTTCAGTTTCTATTCTGCTCCTGAGCATTTTCATGCAGGAATAAGCAATTCAAGAAGCAGTTCTAGTATAAAAAGCAAACTAGCACTATAGTTTGGGGGTGATTTCTCCTCCTAGCCACTACATCCCCATAGCATCTCTTTCAGCTTCATTCACTTTCTCTCAGGATGAAGGCTGGTCAACCATCATGATAATGTTGCCTTTATGTACATGGCTGTATGTGTAAGACAGCAAAATTTTTCAGTGCCTAATTAGATAACAAATACAGTGTACTTCTAATTAGAAGGAAATAAGTGATACAGTGAAGAACGTGGTAATATTCTGAACTTAGTTAAATTTAAGTAGTTATAAGTAAAAACTGTTTAATATGCATAATGGCAGTTGACTAATATTGATGCCGTACTTGTAATGTCAACTTTGTAGTTTCTGACCCCATTTACAGGTTAGCTATATACTCTGGTCTCTTGGATGGGCAGCTAAAGAGAGGCAGCAGAGGCATGTCAGTCTGTGCTCTCTGGCTTGTATTTCACACAAAACAATTTCATGGAAAATACACAGAGCAGTGGGTGCTTGAACACGGGATCCTCCCATTTCTTTTGTAGTCATTAGACTTCAATGTCATGCTTAAACTGGCCTATCTTTAGCTCAGTTAATTTTTATACCTTAAACTGAAATAAAGAAACAGGAAGATGAAGTTCTTTATCGTGCACTGTAAAATTGCTAAAATACAATTAGTATTTGATAGTATTTTATTATAATTTTATATTTTATATATGTATTTATATTTATTTTAGGTATACTTATAAATATATTGATATTCTAATATTTATTTATGTTTATTTGTAGCATTTTATAGTATATTATATAAATATATATATTTATAGTCCACTATTGAGATAGTGGACTGAGATGCCTGAAAGTTTAGTTCCAGGGGCCTCTCTTTCACAAAGGGGGTTCATCGCACTGCCTCAGATGTAAAACATGGGACGAGATGTCTCAGAAGGGGATCCACATTAAATGTTGCTCAGCTGGGCAGAGAACACTTGAGGGCAAGAGGATGTTACCAAAATCTCCAAATTATCAAAAAAAGTTATTAACTCGGAAACAATTGCATCTGATGCTTAGAAATCTAAGTCCTATTCAAGGTTAACTTTACATGCCACAGATAAAAGTTCTTGCCATGTGTTAAAGGCACATGAGTGCCACCAAGTAGAGAAAAAGATTAATAAGGTCTGTTCAGTTCCCACCTGTTCGTCTATAGATCAATCTGTCATTGCTTCCTTTGATTTTACTGCAACAAAACATAACTTTAGACTTGAATATAAATCTGACTTGCAAAGTTTACCCATTGAAACATAAGATATGAGACTACAAAACAGAAAGTCATATAACAGAGCGCTTTCTTTACTGAAGCAAATCCTTTTTCACTCCTTAGAGAGTGAGATAGTATAATGTGGAAAGATTGCGCCTCTCACATTCTGGAAGAACAGTTTATTCGTTGTTCTGACAGCATTTATTTGGATCTTGAAGAAATAGGTTATAGGAAGCATGGGGAAAGCATTATATTTGCCATGAATTACCCTCCTTGGAAATCTGTAATGTGGAATAATTTCAGTCTGTCAATGTCTTTTGAAGAATGTTTCTGGCATCAGTTTCTTATTTTGAGAAATAGATGCTAAAGGTAGTTTCAGCATAAAAACTCAGCACCCCAGCCCCTTGGAAAAACCAAACCAAACCAAACACTGGGAAAATCTGTAACTGGTAAGAAAATTCTAGCTGGAGGTACAAGCACGAATTATCTGTAGATACAACATTCTAGAACAACAGAAATACAGAGTATTTTAGGTTGGAAAGGACCTGTGAATATCATCTGGTCTACCCCCTGTTTAATAACGCAGTTTGGTAAGGTCACTCAACGCTTTTTTCTTTCAAGTTTTGAATATCTCCAATAACAGAGATTTCACAGCCTCTCTGGGCCCTTGTTCCAGTGTTTGACCACCTTCAACACGAGGAAATTTTTGCTTAGCTCTAATAAAAACTTTCTTTTGCTACAACTTACATCCATTGCCACTAATCTTGTTCATCTCAGAGAAAAGTCTGGCTCTGTCTTCCCTACAAAACACTCACTAGGTAACTTAAACCATATTAGAGATCTCATTAAAAAAAAAGTTTGGCAAGGTACTGAGAGCTCCAAACTGGGCAAAGTGTGGTCCAACAAATGCCAGGTAAAAGAGAATAATCACTTCTCTTGACCTGCTGGCTATGCTTTTGCAACTGCAGTATAATACAAGGTTAGTGTTTGTTGCTGCAGGGACACACTGCTGTATTATTTTCAACTTTTCCATCAGGACCCCGCCAATCCTTTTCTGCAGAGCCACTTACTGGCCAGTCGATGTCCTCCCAGTACTGTTGCGTGGGGTTATGATTTCCCAAGTACTTTTCTTTGCATTTGCCCTTGTTGAACCTTGTTTGATATGTTTCTGTTGGTTCATTTTTTCCAGTCTTTTGGGATCCCACTGAATGGCAGCAAGGGCAGCCAGGGAGCCAATGCACCCTTTCAGGTCGTTGTCACCTATAAGGTTGCGCAGGGTGCACCTTCCACCCACCATCCAGGGAGCCAGCAATGTGAAACATGAGAGACTCTGTTAACTGCCTTTAAGTAATGCCACTTTTCATCAGCTGCCAGGCAGACTTCGAACAGCTGATGAACTTAGGTTTGAATTTTGTTCTTACTTTATTTTTAGAGTTATTTCTTCATCTATTTAAGGAATTCCAGAAATTAACTATCATCTCATTACTTGTTATATACGACAATAAAATTAGTTCTTCACAGAGCTCATTGAGAGTACAGCTAAAATAAGTGTTGCACACAGAGCATGTCCTGATTATCTACCTGTGAATATTCCATTGAGGCTGTATAGAGCTATATAGGTAACAACTGTCATGTTCATTTATATGACAAATGACACAATGACATTATAGTGACCAGGACAGAAGAAACAAAGACATGCTGTACATTCCCATCTGAAATTTCTAAGTCTGACTGTCCTTATGGTACTGCAGTGCCCTCAAACTTTCTGTGGGAGTGTGAGGCAAAAGCAATCTGTACTTTTCACTGTCTGTATGCATTGATTGGCTGACAGCTCCAGAAGGTCAGGTGACCCAAAGTGTCATAAATTTTATCTTGGTTCTTGGCTTTAACCATCACCATCTTCATCTGAGGATCCTAAAATCATAAACTTTTAAATTTTTGATACACAGACATCAGTTTCTGGCATTAAAAATAATGAAAAGAGACTATTTTAAAGTATTAGAAATGGTGTCCTTTCACTCTGCTTTCCACCACCTTAAATATCAATGCTGCCTACATGGATGCAGTGGAGTGTAAATAAGAGACCTGACCATGCAGAAGATGAAACGTTGTAATGAGATGGCAACACATTTGAGATATAGCAAACATTTGTAATAAACAACCCTTGGCTCTATTTATCACTACTCTGGGATATCTAGACACAGACACTAGTCTTGAAACAGGACCATAAAAGTGAAGCCAAACACATTCAGAAACCCTTTTTTCTGATAAGCACAATCTCACAGAGGTTTTTGCATGAGTAAAATGAATGTACTTGATTGAATGGTACCAAACAGTAGATAGGAAAGCTTGGCAACCGATTATCAGCACTTTGGGGGAAAAAAGTCTAGTTATGTTAGAAAAGGAGTCACTGAGGTATGTAGGTAGTAAAAATAGTTATGCAGTGAAAAGTAATTAACTTTTTTTTTTTAACTAGTGTTCCTAAACATAGCTAGATAAATATGCTCTTATGGATCTGAAAAGTCACGCAGTTTGTTGGTCTCGTTGCAAGATACAGACCTTCTTTATTATAAAATTCCATTAAGGAATCTACACACAAGCAACCTTCCTTAAAGATGCAGGCAATCCAGACAAACGTGATTGCATTATTCTTAATCACAAGTTGATTTCTTCAGTGATTTATTATACCATGTATTAGATGCAATTCTTAATGTATCTGATTCAATCAGGTGGTGTTTCTGATTTGAAAGGTGATGGATCTTGATGGAAGTGAGATGATACTGGATGCTGTGGATACTGCATCTCATGCAGCAGTGGAAGTGCCTGATTTGCTGAATATTACATAAGATTCAGGAAGTAGCATCACAACTTTAATGGGTAGGATGTCATTTAGAGTATACTCCACAGCACGGATATTTCGTCTGCACTTCAGTATG
Source organism: Ibidorhyncha struthersii (assembly GCA_013398815.1). Taxonomy (NCBI): domain Eukaryota; kingdom Metazoa; phylum Chordata; class Aves; order Charadriiformes; family Charadriidae; genus Ibidorhyncha; species Ibidorhyncha struthersii. The sequence continues at coordinate 1,304,394 of VZSZ01010372.1, forward strand.
AAATCAAACGCGTATGCATTATGGGTTTATTTTCTGTCTGAATTTTACCATTAACATGTTATGAAAAACAGAGATAAAAGTGCCATTAGAATAATCAGATCATGAAAGAGCTGCTATATTTAGGTGTACAAACACACAATCTGCTTTAATAGCAAACAAAAATGACTGTTTCGTGTGAGAGGGAATGGAGATGTTTGGGGTAAATGAGGAGAACTCACACAGTTAACAACCACCTTAGATTTTGAAGGCTTTGCCAAATTTGTTCTGCTAAGGCAGAAAAAAAATTTGAGAAAATATCTTTGCAGATAATGAACAAAATGTAATAAATTTTAAAATCTGAATTTTTAATTTGAATCTGAATCTGAAAGCTCAGTCAAGCTCAGTGAAGCATCATCGTTGATCTCCCTGAGAATCTTAACATACAAGTTTCGTGAATCAGAAAGATGAGGGAGGCTGGGGGCCAAAGACACAAATAAACTTTGGTACATAGGGAGAAAATAGACAAAGCCATAAATATTACAGTAATAAGAGCCAAAGATAGGCTGATGTATTTCAGGGTCACAATTGCCTTACATTTTAGGCAAGTGTAGTGCAATTGCTACAGATGTAATTCTGTGTAATAACACAGAAAGTGCTGGGTTTCCTAAACCAGAAAATCAAAAAGAATGTTTTTCCCATTGTTACTGGGATGTTTTCAGAATATATGTGTCTGAAAAATATCTCTGTTTTTTGTTTCGTTTGATATACTAACCATACTCAGAAAAGGCAGAGGGAATAAGGCTTGAAGAAGCAGTGCTGTATGAACCGCTTCTTGAACAAGGGTCTGTATGCTCCGTGTTATCTTCAAGTCCTATTGACATTGCGTATCTTCCACAAGACTAATAGGAGCAATGAGTAATATATTCCTGTCCTGATTCTGTCTTTTGCCGTAAGAGGAGCCACAATGCAATTGAGCAGTTTTTCCCAAGGGCTCATAATAGGCAACAACCTGAAAAAGAGAATGCAACCCCAAGGAATTTCCTTCTGTGCTTCAGGGTAACTCTTCATACCATAAAACAACATTATTGGAATAACACCAAAAGAATGAATCTTAATCTGCTATATAAATATAACTACACAAAGGCAAGAAGTGTGATTTCTACATTATCGTACATGTTCCGCCTCATGTATTCACAAGATTTCTCAGTTCTGTAAGGTTAAGAAGAGGAAAGTTTGAACCTTTGCTGCAACTAACAGAATAAGTATGAAAAGCTCCCCGATAAATTACTTTTTCTTTACCTTTTTTTGTCATCATACAGATAATAAATTGTCTTCCTAATGTAAGCAGTTTTATTCCATTCTTGAACTTACAAGAAGAAAGATAATCACCTTTGCACCATTAGATTTAAGTTAAACTGAGAAATTCCAACTGGAAAGCACTGAACTGTACATTTCATAGGCCAAGTTTAAATGAACGTGAATATTTTTCAGTACTAATGACTTGAAGGGGTTTTGTTTTTACTGTTATGCAAATAATTTTCCTAGTTGTTTTCTACAGAAAATTAATGTCAAGGATATATTTAACAGTATGTAAGCTGGCATAATACAGAGCAACAAAAGGAACCAACCATGCAGGTTCTGTTCTTAAAATTCAAACCCATATTAGTTCATCTGTTAGACCTGTGTATGTTAAGTGCTACTCATCAATAGTAGGGTATGATAATATTAATTCCATTAATTAAATTTAATTGTACTACTATGAAACAATTTTTATGAAATTAAGATGAATTTTTAAATGAATGAACCTCTGATTTTCAGTTTTCAGGCATGTTTTTGTTTTGTTTTTTAATTATTAAATTTCTTTTCAATAACTCAGCTGGAAGAAAAATAATACAAATATTGTTTCTTCTGCAATCTTATTTTATACAAAATAAGTGTTTTAATAAGTGGACTATTTAAAAGTAATGGGATACTTCCACAATTTAAGTAAATTTCTGTGCTACTTCCTAGATGAAATAGCCAATGTGCAACTAGGGAATGTGACAGTAAGTCACAAAGACACGCACAGGGTGTTATAAAAGTGACACTCTGAACATGTACTTAGGATCTCTGCAGGCCTTTACAACTCAGAGGGAAAGTTTTGCTATCAAGATCACAAAATTATTGCCACATGAATGAAAGACAAAAGCTACCTTTGGAACAGACACGTGAAGAGCGCTCTTATTTCCTGATTGTACTGTACTTATACCTGAGAGAAAAAATATTTTTTTACTAAAACAATACAGTATGTGCATACCAACCAACCAAATCTGATCCACTAAAACCTGTTTGATCTGGCTTACAGGGAAGCCAGTCAATGAAGTTAGTTCTTGGCTAACTAATAGGCCAGCAGGTTCTTTTATAACTAGATAAAGAATATGAAAATGCTTTATTTTCAATTTACTCATGTTTTTTTTTACTTGTGATATACTTCAACTTCAAAAAGCAAGGATTACAGTATGGGACACAGTGGAATCCTGATGATTATACTGCTTGTTTCTACTATTAGAAGGATCTGCATCATAAATAAAGATTTGCTTGTGTTTTTAAGTGAGGAAAAATAAATTATGTCTGCAGCAGACACTTCTACTCCCATACCCAGTGTAGGTCTCCTGGCCCGTTACCTAAGCTCAGATGAATAACTGAGAGTCTTAGGAGTTGGATTCCTTCCCCAAGAGAAGCAACCTTTCTCATTTGCAGGACAACGGTGCTCAACGCAATGGAACTCTGCAAGCAGAACTACTATAAGGTAGCCAGTGCATGCTTTTAAAACAATACAAAGTTTCATTTTCTGAGGGGTACTTTCTAGTTTTACATGGGTGGGGGTGGAAGATGGCTCCTGACTGTTAGCTTGCTTGAATTAGGAAGCATGACCTAATACATCTTTTTTATAGTGAAATGCAAAAAAAAAACATAACATAAACCTTTTGAGAACTTCAGCAAATTTTTAATAGAGTCATACTGGGAAAGAGATGTGTGAAGACAGGTTGTCCTGTCCTGTACATGAAACTCTTACTCTGAGCTTGTATGTAAGTAAACGTGAAGTGGAATATTTTCGAATATTTTTGGATCCAAATTGAATATATACTGCATCTTGAAGGATAATGTTAAAGAAACTTTTCTCATTGGCTGGTCCTCTGAAAATGCAGACTTCCAGTGACTTTACACTCCCTACCTTCTCTCTCTCTTTTTCATGTTTTAACTTGCCCATTTAATACATACATATAATTTTTTAGGCTTTATGATACTGTAAGTTATTATGAAAGTCCTCATTTTCTAGTGCCTTATTTCTTAATGAGTCTCCAGATTATTACCTATGTGTATACAGATACATATATTCACAATGAGGAATAAAATGAGTTGTTAGAGAGAGGAGAAATACCTGATAAGTACTTTTTTGTCTCTGCATGAATTCTCTTTACAACCTAGGTTCATGCTTTGTTGGCAGTTAAGGTTGTTAACCAAAGAAAAAGAACCTCATAGCCTAATAAAAAGAAAGTTCTTTGAGTTCCTTTTCTTTACATGAAGGAATAAGCAAGCAAAAAGGTTCTTAGTTATGCATGTTTCAGTAGACATCATGTTATTAAACAGTGTGAATGTAAACTGAAAACTTGTTATTTTGCTGAGGCAGTCATAGGGTATAAGGTGAAGAAAATTTGGCAGTGAAGTCAGATAGGAGTGAAATGTCATCTTTTTCTTATGATTCATCTTTCACACATTTAGCTTGAAAGAGTAGCTCTAAATAATTCTCCTTCGGAACGAAGTGGCCTTCCAAAGCCAAACAACGTGAGAGACTTGGACTGAAAACATACTCACCAACAAGGCTAGATCATGAGTATTGTGTTCATAACCAGCAAAGCTGCCTGAAAATGTGTGTTTTTGCAAGCATTCCCTGAAATGGAGCAACTTAATTTGGTTGCCCTGCAGCATTATCTGATTTTGAGGGTGCTTAGACATTGATTTGTCAAACCCAAATTACTTTCAACAAAAGGTCACAGGTGCCTACTAGTTCATAAGATAACTATTAGCCCTGATTTAGATTTGAAATTACTATAGATTTCTCCCATTTTCAACACGCTTTACCTTTCCAGGAACTTACTGACAATAACAAAATAACGACTCAGGAAAATCACATTCATTAGCATCTGTACTTGTCCAGGATGTAAGTCTTGACCACAAACCCTTGTAGTTGTACAATACTTCCTATCTTCTCTAACACTGTTAGGGGAGTTATGTATTTTGTTTCTCAGTCACATTTCTGAGAGTAAAAAGGCCATCATCCTTGCCTGCTGGTATAAACCTCTGCTAACAGATCATAGGACATAACTTCAGAATGACAAGATTTAATAAAAATAAAATGCTGGCTAACAGATTTGTTATGCCAGAACTTCATATGATGAACTCCCATAGGTCTGAATTTGTGAAGGTGTTCCTCTTATTGGTGTGTGTATCCTAGTGTTTAGTACAAAATAAACCTCATGTGCAAACAAGTTCATTAAAATTGCAAGAGCCTGTAGCACATTTGTAACAGCTTGCCCAAAGGTTAACATTTATAGTTTTGCACTGCCAACATCCTGCTTTTATGGGGCACATTTATATGCTAAATTGCCTATTATGTTAAGCTGTAAGTTCCCATTTAGCAGCATCGGGAATAAGATTTGACTATAAGTGTTTAGATTTTATTAGTGCTATGCTAGTCTTCCCAACAGCTCAAACTTCCTACAGGCTGAAAATTTGCTGCATCGTCTACAGAGGTTTTTGTGTATGAGATGTGTTTAGGAACAGCCGAGGATAAGGAGCATGGGAAGAAATGTAAGACACTGCTCACTGATTGGAAAAATGTGCCTTACTGCATCTCGCCTCTATGCGAGTCCTAAATGTCGTGTTTAAGCAATGATTGCATCTAAAACAATCTCAGTAACATCCCCTTCTTCGGTTATCAAGACCGAAAAGGTCAGCTGAAAATATTCTAAGAAGGGTGTTTTTATTGGTAGGTGAATGAATATGTCTAGTTGTTTTGCCTTTGCTGTAGGTTACTTCCCAATGCATGACCTAACAGAATGAAGTATGATATACCCGCCACATAAACTGAAATGGCAAATTTTAGCTGTATGTGCAGTTCTCAAAGTATGAGAAATGTATTTGCTAATGAAATTGTGTATCACTTAGTCTTCCCTTTCTAACGGGTAGTTCTGGGACTGAGGGAGTTTGTTACCAATATCGCAGAAGCCTTTCAATTCTAGGCAACCAGTTTGTCAGAGCAGGGGCCTGATCTTAGATACTGCTTTAAAAACTTCCATAACTATTTGCTCTCCTTAGTAGTGACCGAAGTCTGTCAGTGGTGACTGTTGAAAGTGACTTGACAAAAATAACAGAAGCTCAAGTCCTTTAGCCCAGGCTTTCTCTGCAATTTGGGGGGGGGAGTGAGAAAAATTTCTTTTTGAATGCTTCTGTCAAAAACGAGAATGTGAGAACATTAAGATGCTGCTCTGCTCCTTAGCTTTTTCTAGCATGCTGGAAAACAGCATTCGAAGGAGATGTGTTTCACAAGCTGACCAGGCCAGTTTTGCAGCTGTACTTAAGTTCACATAGTGGGTGTAAGAATGATACTCTGTGTTTGTAGATCATCGAAGAGCCTTAGAAACATAAGCCATTTTAAAGCCATTATTGTTGTCCTAATTGTTGGACTGTGACAAGCTCTTCACCCCAACCGTAACTGGAAAATACAAATATGGAGCTTCAGGTTGTTCGTACAGAAAAAGAAATATTTTCTGAGAGAGAGTCACAAATGTATTTTGATAAAACAGAAAGTTCTTAGCAGCAAGGAAGAATGATAAAAGTAACGTGAAGTCTCTCGGCAAAATCCGTAGCTGAGGAGGGCTACCTCAATCACTGATTAAAGAGGATTGCAGAGAGTTTTGAGTGTGCTCTGCGGAACTCAAAATTTTTCAGCGATTGTAGGAGTGGGAGTGAGGAAGACACTTTCTGTGTAAAATACAGTATCATTTCCAGGAGACAGGGGTCCCACATGAAAGCTCTGAGGTCTCTGTAGGAATCTGTCTAACTGAAGATGCTGGCTTTGTTGCCAGTAAAGGCTGCAACCCCTAGCAAATGCAGACAGTGCTTTACCTATTAAGACAATCCGTAGGGGAGAGACTTGAGGAAAGTAGCGCAGCAAGTTTTTTTTAAAAATGACCTATTTAAAGTTACATTTTTCAAATCATTTAAGGAGAAGACTTAGTTAATGCTACTTAACCAAAGTTCTCTGCAAATAACTTAAAGGTGACAGGTCAGCAAAGACAAGCTTATTTAAAGACTGTATTTTATGATTTAAAATGCTAAGAGTCTTACCAAGTCTAATCTGCTAAGAATTATAATGAAGTATAAGAGAAGTTCAAACCTTATTTATTTCAAGATCAGATGTATTATTTTTTGAAGACCTTGCAGGCAAAGAAACAGGAAAGAATTAGCACAGCAACTATTTCTTTGAAAGCATACAGCTTATCTGCACTGGTGGCTGGATGATGATCAGTCACTTCTGTTATCCAGAATATTTATGATTTCTGGTTGATAGTTCTCTGTGGTCTAAATGGGTTTCTGTGTTTTAAACACTTGAAGTTACTTACTTTGGGAGTTGTTTTGGTTTTTTTTTTTTAAAAAACATGTCATGTTATGACATGACATGACATAACATTTGTAAATACGCTGTGCTAATTCCAAGTTCTTGGTTGTAAATTCATTTTTTAAATAGTTTTTGCTGTAGTTTGAGATGAAAATGGTGACCTTAGCAAGCACTATCATTATTATGCCTTCAAGGAACTTACACATGCTCTCATTCACTCTGATATATTCAGGTACATGTTATATCTGAATAGCCTGGTGTTCTGGGCCTATTATTTTGCTAAAGTCACTGAAAAAAGGGGCTATACATTGCCCTGTGTTGCTTTCTTCAGATACATTTAATAATAAACCACTGCACAATAGGATTCTGATTTCAAGTTAGTAATTGGAAAGATATTTTAATTAGAAATGTGCACCTAGAACTTTTTACTTTTCCTATGTCAGAGTTACATCGTGAATATGTAATTGAGGAATAAAGCCCAAGTGATTTCCTACTTTTTATTAGGATAAGAAAGAAGTGGGGGCTATCCAGTGAAGGCATTTCAGGCTCCTGGAAGGAGAGAGAGTTCATTGCTATTACGCGGTGCGCACAGCTGGGAAAGGAGAAAACATCAGCTAATGAAATGGAGTGAACCACAAGTTCAAAATTCTAAAGAAGACTTGACATAACCACTGATATATTACTAGCCTAAATCCAAAATATAACTCAGCCTTGCAGTCGGGTCTGTGAGAGTGACAGGACCTGAATGGCCTTTTTATATCTGAACGTTATTTGAATTACAACAAGCTCAGTAAGGGAAGAGTGGGGTTCTGAGAGGGGTAGGGAGGTGGGTGGAGATTGCACCATTGTGCTTTCTCTAAATTGGTGCTATCCCAGCAAAAAATAATCCAGGACACGTTTTAGATCCATTTGAAGATTTGTGAAGCATATGTGTCAAGCACATTAAGAACAAAGCAGCAAATCCAGACAGGTTTTAAATACCAAACGATGTGCTTTAGTTTAGAATGAAGCAATCAGTGTTTGGAGAATGCTTTTAATAACACTGACTCTCCTGGAAATTACCTATTCAGTACAGGAAATTTCTGTTTGATTATTTCTACAGGTAAACATTATATTTATTACATTCAGAAAACAACAGGAATTTACATAGCTGAGCCTACACATACTCTTGCAGCATTTTCCTTCTCCGTTACATTTATAATAAACATGAATTATATATGGAGACAGCCATGCTTTGTTTAAACTGCTGCACTAAGTACTCCTTGATGGCAGTAAATCAATGGTTTGCTTTCTCATACATTTGAATGAATGTAATAACTGGAATAAACAATTAGTCTGATGGATACACAGGAACTCTGCAGCTAAGTAGAACTAGAAGAATAATACTGTTCCACTGTTCATACATTTGTCATTTGTTGATGATCACACATTATTGACTTTGTGTATTATTTGTCTAATTATTTGATTCTCAAAGTTATTTTGAATAACTTACTCAGCATTCACTTAAGCTGATGTGTGAAAAAAATTGTTTTCTCGATCTCCAACTAATAAGCCAATTAAGATCAACTTTCAAAGCTATTAACCAGATTCCAGTTCCTATTTTTGCTATCTAATTAAATCTAACACTCCTGGTACTACACTGACACTTGGGCACTTAATGTGTTAATATTTTTTAAAAGGAATGCCAGTATTTGTACAAAATATATACACATGCATACATATATGCGATACTAAACATATATATATATATAAAAAAAAAAAACTAAAATGCAATGGCTACTTGCTTATTATCTTTAAAGAGCAGCCTGAGCTATAAGGCTGTTTGGATGTGTTGGGAGACAGTAAGTGAATGCAATTGTTCAGAAGAGCTTTCATTAGGCTTCTGCTACCTGGTGCCCTGAAGGTGTCAGGGACATCATTAAATTAATGGAGGAAACAAGGATGGATGTACAGTGACATTCTGTGGACAAGTGTGAAACATTAGATAATAAATTTGCAGAGCTTGTTCCACTTTGTATCTCCTAATTTTAGAAATGGAGGCATTGGAACCACCGACGTGACAGAAAGAAATGCTAGGTGTTCCCATTCCTGTTTCTCTGTCTCTGCTATGTAAAATCAAGGAACAAGGAAGTTGATCTCTTTAGGACTATTGCCCATCATACTTGCTGAAGCTCTTGGATTTTTTCTTTAACTGCAGAGATGCTGCACTTAATGAAGAAGTTCCTGGAAAAATGCTGATTAGGATTGACCTTGCACATACCCAAACGTGATTGTTGCCTACCCAGGCAGTTAATAACTTTGTCCTGGGCAAACTGTTTACCATGGTTTAAAGGCTGGAACAAGCAACCAAGAGAAGCTGACCTTACACCTAGGGAGAAAAAAATTAGGGATTTCTCCCCCATGAAGCTTCTGCTTTCTCCAGTATAGCCTACGTTCTTATATTAAGAATGTTAATCATAACTTGTGCAGCCACATTACTGAGATCAATGCATGGAAGACATTCTTGGTTTCTGTTTGAGGCTGGTGGTGACCAAATCTGGGACAGGATGAGCTTTTCTTTGGAAGGCAAGAGACTTAAGTAATAGCAGTACTGTGAAAAGTAGTTTTCTTTGCTTTCTGCCAACCCTGTGAAAGGATTCTGAATAGTTTGGGTGCAGCCAGTGGTATTGATGTTTAAATGATCAAAACCTCAGCTTTGAACATTTTTGTCTTGAGGCCTAGATAATTTCTTACACTTTAAAAAGAAATGAAACCAAGGCATTGTATAGCTGCTGAAGGAAGGCAAAACAAGCTCCTGTGGATGGACACATGTTAAAAATAAAGATCTCAGAAATCATTGCAAAGTTTAGAACTGTGTAAGACTTCTCCTAGAGGAGACTACAGTTGCAGTACAGTGTAATTGAAAAATAACCTCACTAAAAGCATGATTCTGCTTTTTAAGTTTCCATGACTAAGTGAAGGATGTAGGGTCGCTTTATGAAAGATTCTGGGTCTCCACCTCAGGTAGCTGAAGTCGTTCAGCATCATGGGAACAAATGCACCCTAATAATTGCAGTTATCTTTGGTCGTATATAGAAGAAGTGATTAAGACACTTGCTACAATCCAAGACTATGAAAGATACAGAGGAGGGAGATCACATGGCAAACACCAACCTGGCGAATCTCCATGTGCTAAATGGTGAATATTTTGCCTTAGGCTTCAGTTAATGATTCTATGATTCTATGATTCGCCAGATGTACCGCTGTCTATGGGATATAGAGCAAGCTTTGAGTCAGGCACATTTTATGCATTTTGTTTGCTTGTTTTCATTGTGATTTGTGTGTGGGAAGGGAAAGCCAAAGAAGTTTTTTTTTAAAAAAATTTAATACATGATGGAAAGCATTCTTTTTTGAATGGTATTCAAAAGGTTATTTGCTAAGAAGTGTTTTAATGGAATGTGCTTTAAATTCACAGTTTGGATGAGATTACAGGCAGATGACTAATTTGCTATAAACTCATAATCTATTCTTCACATTGTCTTTGCATTACATGGAATTTCTTCTGCCCTTTTGGACAAAGGTAGGTAGCTCCTCGTACCTGCAATAATGGCATTGCAATAGGTGCACTAAATTAAAGAGGTACAGTGATGGTGTAGTTTAGGGACCGTTTCTCTTAAGGAGCTGTCTTTGGACATGTGCCTTTCTCCCTGGAGCTTCCTAACTTCACCAGGAATGTATAACTGCATCCTCAACCAAGTTTTCTTCACAGAAAACCAAGTACAGAAAGCAACCCAAGGACCCCCTGTCATCAAACTAGAAGTCAACTAGAATTTCCCCAACAGTCCTCCTGCTACTCTTCAGCAGCTCCTTAGGCACATCCTGAACGTTCAGGAAGACAACATATTTCTACCCTCTCCCATCCAACCTGGCAACACTACTGAGAAACGTAAGGCTGCTTTTCATTTGACAGCAGTGTAATCTGCTGTACAAAACCTACGAGAAATTGAGTCTGTGACACAAGGATTCAGCTTTATTATAGTCACTGAGAATTATTGCTCTGTCCTGCTATGTGCTGAGGCCACAGGCACAAAGCCTGGCTCTGCATCAGACTGCTTAAACTGGGGTTGCCTGCAAATCTAGAGTTCTAGACTCTGGATTTCAGTTGGTGTCTAGCATGCAGATTGGTCAAGATTGGTCTATACAGGCATATAAATTGAAGAGCCCGAGCCAACAACTGACGTACAGGTCATCTGCTGTTCTCTGTCCCGGATTTCAGCACGCTGGATACGAAACCACTTACTTCTTCCATCAAAATAGTGTCTCGCCTGCGGGTGTCTTTTGTAAAACCTTGGCTAGCAGTCCCAAAAGATAGCTGAAACGGTGTAAAACACCTGAAATTTGTAGGTTTGTCTCATGTTTAGGTATGTTAAATCTCCAGAATCTATCCCATTTTTAGTTTTAGTTTGTAAACGGTAATAAAGGATGAGTTTGTGTAGGAGTAGTCTATGAATCTAGCTGTTCATCTTTTTGTAATTAAGAAAAAGACTAGCTTTATAGGAAAAAAGCAAAAAAATACTCTTTTTTTCCTACATGTTTTGGCTTTCTGTCTCAGAAACAAGGGGATCTAGTGGACACTAGTATCCGTGGTTAAGGGGAGGGGAGTGCAGCTTCTCAAAAACTCATTTTATGTTTTGGCAGATCCTTCGAACTCGTGAGGTAAAGGTAGATTAGAATAAGCTCTGCATCAGTGTAGAGGTTACGATAGTGAAGATTTTTTATTATTATTGTTATTAGAAAAGACATTTCCCTGAGCTATCTGATTGAAAGAATTTATCTGTTCCGCAGAGGTAATATTGCACTTAAATAGGAGCTCAGATTTTAGATAAAAATTGGCTTCATGTCCCAAAGTAAGAATTTACTTTTCTTCAGCAGATGGTAAAATATTACTAAAACCCACTCCTTTTTGAAACATCCTGGAATGCAGATACTGCAGTTTAGTCTTTATCTCCAGAAAAGTGCTGTGTGTTTGGGGAGGATGGGGCAAAGCACAAAGCCACAAATTCCTTCTACTAGGAAGAAGTACCATTATTAAGTTGGTTGTTTCCTTGGTAATATTTACAAACAACCACACAAATACTGGTGAAAGAAGCATCAAGAGTTGGTTAATTTCAGTCTTTTTTTGCTCTTTTAAACTCTTCTCTCATATTGCTTTTCCTTGTACTAGCTAACAATTTGTTTATATTGCTTAGATCTTCAGGTTCTGCTTCCCCCTCGCCCCAACCTGCACTAAACCAACAAACTTGTGAACTCTTTTGCCTAACATGTGCCTTCCTTTATTTCAGGTCTGTCACCTATTAATATGTACCTCAAATGGGGATTGGCGTGTTGAAGTTTATCATAGCCCTGCAAGATGCTTGCAGGTCAACAAAATCCCTGCAGCCTGGATTTTCTTCATGGCAGTATATTAAAAACTGGATGGAAAAAACCCCCAACAAACCCTCTTCATTTTGTCCTTGAAACCTCACAGAGAGAGCTACTTCATGAAAGGCATGGAGGTATTTTTTCCCGTAACTGACAGCAGGTCTGTGTCACTTGCTATACAAATCTGATGCACTTTAATCTTTAAGGTTATTCATTGTATTTCCACTTACTTGGGCACTTATGCTCTCTGTCCCTGCCTCGTGCTGTCATACGCATTAGTGTGCTTATAAATGCAAGTGGCCATACCTGGCTGAACTACTGGTGTCAAAAGATAATCTTCCGTTTTAGTTTTAGGCTATGCTAGAAGTTTCTTAGAAATTGTCACAAATGCACAGCGTGCTGAAGTGCCACAGTCACTAGATTCGTAATTGGCTGTCTCAGCTTTCATAATCATTTTAACATCTAGTCCTTCATTTAGTAACATAAGAAGGTATGGTAACTCATTGTGTATAACTCCAAATTACTCAATGTCAAATAGACATATCATTGAGAAAGTCTACTTGAAAAGTTTGAGAAGCTGTCCAGTTAAAGACTTCCAAAGGTAAACTTTTGCTGATTTACAAAAACATAATTATCAAGTGAGAGAAATGATGTAAGTATGATGCTTGGATAAGGCTGATGAATACCAAAAGCCAAATGACAATGAAAATAAAATAGGGCTTTGAATTAAGATGACCTAATTTTATTTCCCTTCTCCCACTGAATGGCTTTAATAACTTTTAAGGACAATGCTGTTCTGCATGACCACACTGGTATTGCATCCTCTTCTGAAATGTGAGTCCTCCTCTGCATTTTTTGTGAAATACAGTGCAATTAAAATGACTGATAATTGAGTCTCTAAAACAGTTTGACAATCATGAAGGTGAGCCTGGGTTTGATACAGCCAAGAGACTTGCTGGCATTAATTTTTGTTATATTAGGGGAAAAGACAAAAGTCAATTCTCAGATAGTATTTACTGGCTAATCTGAGGCCTGGGTGTCCTTATATTTTGGTTAACTTCTTTACAGATGTTTGATGGAATGTGCACAGATAATTGAGTGAAGGATCAAGTCTTATTCCTGGAATGGCTTTTAGGGCTACTGAAGTAAATTTTCTCAGTCCGATAACATCAAGAATGCTTTAAGTAAATGGAAGATCTTGTATTATGGTCAAAGAGATATGAAACGTAGCACTGTAATAACCAATGCAGTCTTACTATCAAGAAATATGCCAAAGAAAGCCAATAGCAATCTCAGTAAAATAAAAAAAAAACCCAAAACTTATCACAAAGGGAAAATTGATTCCACTTTTTAAATCTATAAAACTGCATGCAGTAATAAAATGTTTAAAATCCAGTAGCCCCTAGTCACTATTTCCTTTTTCCTGTATGTACAGTGTACTCACTGCTTCAGTTCTGTTGAAGGTGATAATCACTTGCTGCTGCACCAAAAGGAAAAGCAAACCGTTATTATTCTCATGGCAGTAACAGGGATTTTTGCAATGAAGGAGTGTGTGCGCTCCAATTATTTGACTTCCTGTCAGAAAACTAGATGTTCCTATGTTTGTTTTCTGCTTTCCAGTCAACGTGCTTACAGCACTGCATTTTCTAATCTTTCTGGTGCACAGGCTGACATTGCGGCACCACAGTATAGTCTGTTACCTTCTGTCACATCTCCTTAGATCTAAAGTAACATGTATATACTAAGACACAAACTGATGAAACACAGCACATTGGCAACATAAAGTCATGCTCTTTCTTGGCCTTGGGGACAAGTGTAGAAACTGAAATTCTAATACAAAAGACACTGCAGGCAATAGTGCATTTTTTATTAATATTGCCTGCATATTCCAGGCAATACTGGATTCATTGATCAGATGAGAACATTCCATCTCCAATAATAAAAATGGTTGGTAATATTTAATGAAAATATTTGCTAAAATGTATGATTTCAGCATGTGTTTTTCTCATTGCTCATTTTGCAAATGTTAATGGAAAAGTCATAAATGAACAGCAGGCCAATCTAAGTAATTTCTACTGCTTATTAGAAACCAATTCAATATGTAATTAAAGGATGTACAAGCCTTGTTCTGATCCTATTCGTGGAGTGAATTTTCTCTAGAAACACTTTTTCTGTAGAAAGATCATATATGGAAAGCATGTCATGACAGATTTATCAACAAATTCAATTAAACTAAAAGCTAGAATGTCTGCACTAGCAAAATTGTACAAGAGAAATTGCTTCATGAAGTTAATGATAATGCATTATGTCTACTGATAATCCAGGCTTCTGATTCCAGTTAAGATTTAAAAAGAGAAAAAAAAAAACAAATCAGAATCCTTTGCACTGTGAAAATACAAAAGAATATGACACTTATAAACTTAATATGAACTCAAGGCTCATAAAGATCTTACTAAAAAGAAATCATAAAGTGTTTGTTGCTCATAGAGGATCATGGATAGGTATGTTCAGGAAATGAAGTTACTTCAATGAGAGGGGTCCTCTCTGCAAGCATGTAGCGGACCTTGAATGCCTCATCCCTTGTCTTTTCCAAGTAGAAAAAATGTTCAAGTATTACAAATTCCTTTTTCCCTGGTAGGGCATCAAGCTGGAGGAGACACAGATCTCAACTAATATTTATTAAAAGCTTTTATTAAAGTTGGTATTATTAGTAGAATCCAGCCTTTATTATTAAGTACAGACAACTATACATCCACTTACTCCCCAGAAGTTCACTCATATGCACACTGGCGTGGGGTGAGTCACGGTTATGTGGATGGATCAAAGCTGGGAGACCAACCACATGGAGAGCCATGGTGAGACCAGCAGCTGCTAGGTAGGTGTGGAAGATGCTCAAGGGTGTACGTATGATATTGGCGTCTGTCTTTGAATACAGCAGCCACCACCTTCTTGGAGCGATACGACTACTTGTTAATGCTACTGTGTACTGGTGGCTTTGGACACATTCTTTTGACAAATTCTTTGGACAAACGGCTTTTGACATTTAAGCCATTTTTGCAAGTTCAGCAAGACCAAGTCTCCAGAGCTTATCAGACCTTGGAAGGCATTTAAACACTGTTTCTCAACACGTACTTCCTCTCTCTTCAGCTATTTTCTGGTAATTTCCTCTCCATCCACACACATTGGTACCTCTAGAGCCATTTCACATAACCATGCAGAAGGGTGTGACACGTGACTGAACTTTCAAAAGTGCATACCCAAAATGCTCTGATAACATTGTCATTTGTGTTCCTGCCAGGTTATGCACAGAGAGTTGAGCTGCATACCCATATCTTGACTTTCTGGCCTATAGTGGCAATGTTAATTTATGATCAAGATTAATTTTCCATGCCCTGCTGGATTAACATATTTGCAGCCCATCTTTGGACAGGCACCTGAATTCAAGTAACTCATGTAATGCTGAAAAACCTTGTAAGGAAAGAAAAAAAAGCTGAAGACCTTTCACTAGAATTTATTTCTTTCTCTTTAGGTTCAGGACGGGAACAACACCCCTCCCCACAGAGACTCCCCCCTATTGTATTTATTATATTTAACTATTGACTATACCTGATACTTGAGAAATAAAGGACTCTTCTGTTGGGGTACTGCTGGATCTTGCCTTCTAATGACAGTAGTCATTAGAAGAAGAATAAGAATGTTGATTTTGCTGTTTGAGCACTGGCTGCTTGTTATTTTTTCCATGCTGTGCACAGGTTGCTGTCTGTTTGTTAAAAGACAAAAGAAAATCAATACAAATGTTGAAAAGGAACCTTGTGTATTCAACTTTGCAAACAAAGTTCTTAAATAAGCATCAAGAGAAGTAGTGATAGAAAAAATATTAATGCCAGACTTAATTACCAGCATACACATAAAGCAATATTGCTTTTTCAAGTGTAGAGAACTGAGGGGAAAAAGCAAAAAAGTATTTCCAAGGAAAATAAAAATGGACTGATAATGCATTTCTTCTATGTTTATGTCCTTTCATTTAATACTGAGGTATCTTAAATGATTTGTTGACACAGGAGAAAATTCAGAGAGAAAAATTCATTCCTCATATTTAAAATATAAAGAAAAAGGCATGATTTTTATTTCAGTTGTTGGCAAGAATTATTGAATCACCTGTATAATATTTTAGGTTCTAGCCTCTGAATATTTCAGTGCATTCATCTGGGCATTCTGAAGATGAAGAAACTTTACATAATTTATGATCCTCTCAGGAAAAAACTGGTGAGTCTGCAATCCTATGTTTTGGAGGTGTGGGGATTTTTTGTGGGTTTTTTTTTTTTCCTTAAAGCTAATTGTACAAGAGAAGTAAAACATATGGATATATTCCCTGCCTGCTCCTGAATTAAGAAGCTGATAAAAAAAATAAACAGAGGTAACAAACTGGATATTCACTCACTAGATTGAGCATAAATTAATTGTTTTGTTCTCTACTGTACTAATCTGTCTCTAAATTTCATACTGATTTTCTCACTGATTTCTAATTAGTTACAAGAATATTTTTTACATACCTTAATTGATATCACAAATAGAAAAAACACAGAGAGTCTTTTCAGGTAAGAAGCAGAGCAACCATTCACCTGAGAAAAACATCTGCTAAAAGTAGAATTAATGATGTCTAGCGCTAGCCTTTTCCAAGATTCTTGTCCCATTTCACGTATAATTTGTAAGTTGCTTGCCAAGCCAGAGCTGCCCAGTACAATTAGACTTTCATGTACTAACGAGAGCAGGAAGAGCTGTCAGTGAAAAAGACAAGCAAACCAATCCTAAAATACGTAACAGTTTGCTGGGAGGGTGAGAAAAGGTACATCTAAGGATCAGTTGGGGAAATCAAAAGCCAGCTATGCGGTCTCTTGTTCATTGATGCCATTTCACAGGCAATATGTAATAGGGGAGAAAAGGGGGAAGGACACCAGCTATTAAATATTGATATTTGCCCGTTCTGTAGCTTTCGATTACAGCCTCTGGTGTCTACCTTGGAAACACTTGGATATTTAAGAGAAGCAAGAGCGCGAATGCAAGAGTAATATGAGCTACTGTGATGGACTATAAGAAGCTTTAAGCTTTAATTTTTTTTGTCTTTTTTTTTGTCAATTTCTTTGTCAATCTTCTGGTCCTTCTCCCACTTCCCCAACCTGTCTTTTAGTATTAAATGATTTAATTGTTGATTCAAAATGCTCAGAGAAGAAGTGAGCAGAAGGAGAGAAGCATGTTCACAGTTGCTGCAGATATTTAAATAGGGAACACCAGAATTTAGAAACTGGTCGGAGAATAGTGCTTTGTAGATTAATGCAGACTCATATACAGAAAGGCGTTTGTGAGCCAAGGTGTTTGTTTCATGGAGTTTCATTAACATCTGTCTTTAAAAAGCTGACACCAAAGAGCCACAGTCTAGGCTTCGAATCAGTTTACTTCGTGGTGTAGATTAACAAGGCTTGTCTGTTGAAGTCACTGGACACAAAATGGTATCTCAAGACATAGTTAATTCTTTAGGTCCTGTATTGGTAGTCATTATAAGAATAAAAGATATTTTATCTACATTTGATTTTGCACAAAATAGCCTTTACTTTGCTACTGTGGAACTAAAAGTTTTTGTTAGTATTTTTTGAACATTCTTTACAATTAAAACTGAAATTACTTATCCATATCACTTTCAGCCCAAGCCAGTTTTAGTGGTTTCAGAGGTGCCTTGCTAACATGCAACCAATGTATACTGAAAAATGAGAGAAAATGCTGATCCTGAAATCCTTTTAATTCAAGCAATTAAAGGGGTACAGTCCTGAGCAAAGCAGTTTGTGTTTATACTCTACATGTTATGCAGTTACAATAAATATCTAAAGCTCTTCGAGACTGTGCTTATTTTTTAATGAAATCAGTGTCAGTATCTAGTTACTAATAAGAAACTCTCAATAGCAGATCCTTGTAAGAAAGAAAGTTATTTCAGCTTCAGGCTGGCAAAAGGATTATTAGAAAACACCTCTCTGATGTGTGCACATCTGAATGTTTAAACAATCATCTTGAAAAATAATACTTTGACATCATTCACCTCAAGCCTGTATAAACAAGACTGTCTCATCCCACTAAAAGCAAACGAGGACATATATCTAAGTGTGATGCATTCAGGAGTGTTTCTTGGTCTGATGATAATGGCTGTAATAAGCACACACACACAAAAATCGTCCTTTTGAAAGTATGGTCATGGTAAACTTTCGTGAAAAGTTTTCATAGTCTTTTTTTTTTTTTATATACCTCCCCATGGCCAAGTTATCATACTTGCTAGGCTTTTCTGCAGTAGCATACTGCACACTATGCAGTAGACTTCCTATGTAAAATGCCAGCAAAAAAGGTTGACATAATGACTCATTACAATTTAAATCTTATTAGACAAAGCTTCATTCAAGTCAATATACATAGTATAGAACCGCGGGGGTACATTTTAGCCTGGTGTGAGAGGAATGAGTCATGCAATGCTCATTATGGTTAATAGGAGAAACACATCTATTGCCTCATGTAAGCCCCTGGAAGTGCACCTCGCAATTCATATGCAAATCACATTGGGCAGTGGCTACTCCAGTAAACAGTCAACGTAAAATAGCTACATTTCAAACTTCAGAGTTATCTGATTCAAAATTCCCAGAAATGACATTGCATTGGATTGATGACCCGGTACAAACACATCATTGGCAGTGATGATTACTCCTAATTGCCACAGGAATAAGCGGAGCCTTTCAGAAGCTTAAAAAGGGAGGGACATAAACCACATTAACGTGGATCATGTGTTTCCTCTCTCGTTATCTTTACCAGCAGACTGCTAACTTTTCCCTTCCCAGACTCATAAACATTGCTGTCCACACAGAAATGGTAATTACTGAACCTGGCCACTCCCTTATTGAATTTTAGGATATATTTTTAATTACGTTTTTTAATAAACTATGCTAGAAGACTAATAGCTTACATACTTACGGGTTTAGTTGCTTGTTTTACTAATAGCTTGTTCCAGCTAATTAAAGGAAATCTCCAGGAAATCTCTTTCTTCTGATAAGTAGGTTGCACAAACAGCTTCAAGGAGAATGCATCCTTCCAGCCATAAATCTGTACTTATAACTGCCAAATCTGCACAGTCTAGAGTGGTATGATTGTGACTTCGGTTTTATTTTATTAGTGTAGATTCATGTGCTGTTGAAAAGAGATATTTATTATTAATTATTGGGGATTTTTGACAAAGCATCCTGTAAAATATTTTTTAGTTATGGAGAATGCTACTGTAGATTATAATCAGGCATAGTTTTTCTGGGAATAACTACATCAAAAAGGTTTGAATTCTCAAAAGAGTGCATCCTATCTTTCCAGTTAACAGAAGTGAGTCTCCTTTTAGTGCTTCAGTGCAATTAAGGGATTTGATTTACAAATGTGAACTGCAAGATCCAGCTAATCTTTCCAACTTTTTAATTTTCCCAGTTTTTGCAGGAGATGAACCCCCCTAACTCGATTTTAATTCAGATGATAGCTTGCATTGCTTACAGAACTCTATTTAAAAAAAAAAAAAAACAGAAAAACTCCAATTATCAGCAAGATATTTTGAAAAACAAAGTTGCATGTGTTGTGAAAGCAGAATCTAACTCAAAAACCCCAGAGTTTATTAAAGATGAAAGCTGTATAGAATGTGTGTTTGAATTTGTTTCCAAATGAATTCAAACGGCTCTTGCTAAATCTTCAAAGGGCAGAAAGGTGCAGGTTAGCAGTGCTGTGCTGCTTCTGCAGAGCGGCAGCATCATCAGGAATTCAGCTTCATTGCTGAGGTTTAGCGGAGAAGCAGCAAAGCACCCCTTATCCAAAGGGCTTGCAAAGGCACTTTCTAAAAGAGCAGGATTTCCATTGTGTCTGTGTTGTGAGTTTGGCAGAGGTATTCATCAGCCATTATTGATTTAGAAGAAGGCCTGGCTGGAGTGAGGAGGATTGATCTGAATCCTCCCTTGGCTAAGTTAACTATTGAGGGATCTATTCATATCAAGATGAAGCACTGAAGAGTGACCTACAATGACAGAAAACAGGTACGTCTGTCTTTCTTTTTCTTTACAGTTAGTGTGAAAAACTCTGGCTTGCTGTTCTTGGGTTTGGGGTTTTTTTTTCCTCCCTCCATTAGCTTTCAGAAACATTATCTTTGCTAAGTTTAGTATTTCTTGATTTTGCTGGGCAGTTCTTTAGGGAACTACAGAGTAGCAGTTTCCTGTGAGATGACGTGGTGAAGGGATAGGGGAGAAAGAGCTATTGACTTTCTATTCAAGCTGCAGTCTTACTTGAAATTGAAGGTCGCAAAAGGTATCCAACAAGAGTCTAGCTTAGCTGTGCTTTCTTAGTCAGCCCTCCCTGTCCCCAAATGTCCTAGCATCTCCCCAAGTTATTTCTGTGGTCAGTATTGCCATCCTTGCCTTTCCTGCTTATATATTGCTTCTCTTCCACAGGAATCTGCAACTTGTTTTTCTCAGAGACAGGACCATGAGCTAAGTGGACCCAGGAGAACTGTCCTCGCATTCACCCTGCTGAGGTCCCTTACCTGGAGAGCAGCTGGGCTTGGTCCTCTAAGCTCTGTAGTCATGGGGGCCATATTTCAGCCAAGCAGTTTTGTCCATCTTTCATCTTATATCTACAACATCTTTCTGCAGATTTTACAAGTACAGATTGGCCTTACTGACAGCCATCTGAAATGCTTCTGCAGGGAGCATGTCTCTTTTCCTCTCTTTGTATCCTTTCCTTTTTCTTTTTTTTCCCCATTTCTGTCACTTCACAGATAACCTGACTGTCACATGCCTTTATGGCCTTTCCTCCAACTCGTCATTTCACATGAGCTACTGATACATCAAGTGCCACCACTGATTAGCTTCTGATCTCTGCTTGTTCAGCTGTTTACTGGAGTTAGGGACAAACACCTTTGTTCTTCATCTTGTGCTGTTCTTCACACTCTAGAGGTCCTTTCTACAGAAACACATACAAGGCCATTTCAGGGTTTTATCCACAGTCTTTTTCTGGTAGAAATAAGTACCTTTTGCTTATATGCTGCTTGCTGCCTCTTTATGGTTTCCACTTGGCTGAAAAATATACCTAAGGGGATTTTATCGGCTAAAAAAAAAGAGTATCAAACCAAAAAACCCCCAAACAAAACCAAACCCCAAACAGACATATCTTGTGTTATTTTCCTGTTAGTTGCACCTTAGGAGACTTTGTTACTATTCCCACAATGATCTCAGCAAAAGGAGTGGGTGTACAGAGTATACCCATCATGGGAATTAAGGTATTCCTTCAAATTCTGCACATACCAGTAACTGGTTTGTATTTGGTATGCAACTTGGGACATCTTTTTCTTTCTGGTTATTGCAGTGACTAGCACAACAGATTCCCTGATCCCAAATAAGCATGAAATTCAATGATTCTGAGTAGCTCAGGATCTCAAGTTCTTTACTTCATTACTTGGTTTCCTTTATCTCAAAATCTTTATTAATTTAAGTACTTCAACCTTAAGAAACTTTTACATATGAACTTTCCCCACTTACTGTGTTTTGCTTCATGTGGTGGAGCACCAGCTGTTAATGGGATTTTAGTCCCAGGGACCAGATTAAAGTCAATCTGAAGTAAAATTCCCTGAACTGTGCATAATGTGGTGGTTGTGTTTGTATTCAGGGTAGAAAAAAACCCCAAACATCAGACAGAATATCCCTTTGAAATTGTTAATCATGAGAAGGAAGGCTATGTACCTTCATTTGCATGGATTCCTGTGAAGTGGACAATAGAAATCACAATCACTCTTTTTATGATAAATTAAACCAGGAAGGAAATATTAATGCTCCAGTTCTTCCTGAAAGAAGACAAATTCAAGATGGGGGAGAGTTACTGAAATCCAGAACAGCAAAGAATCCAATACATTTCAGAAATTTTTTCTTTCAAAAAATTTTGTGTTGTGACCCAACAAAAAGCTCTGGGTTTGGAGAGTTTTATTACATTTTATAAACTTCTCATCTTTGCTGCTGAAACTGCCAGACTGCTTACTGTGTTCAAAACAAAGTGATCACTGTAGTGAATTCACCTTCATATCATCCCATATCTCCTTTATATTGCCTTTACATTTATGAGTCATAGCATATTGATTTCACTTTGACATTGCACTGAGTTTGACTCTCCCTTAATAGACAAAATGACTATTTGCTTTCTATAAATCCTACAATCTGTATTTCTTTTCTTCTCTGAACTGTTATCTGTGACTTACAATAGGCCACTGCTCGGTAAAATGGTGAGGTGCTAGTTCCGCCTAATATTGTTCAAATAAAAAAAAAAGTCTTAACTGCTAGTCTATTGTTACTAGTGCTTTTCTAGTACATGCTCTTTAAATTATCTGACTTCCCAATCAGTTGAACAGTGCATTATATTCACCTGAAAACTGTTCAGATAATTATCTCATACAATGTTTGATCTCTTCACAATGTTCAGCGTTGGCTACTGTTCCCTGCTCCATACTGTGCAGTTCCAATTTATCATTCAACTTCTGTAATGTTGACTATTACCCTGAATTACACATCATCCTGCATTCATTCCTTCGCTGTCTTGGATATAGCACACAGGAATGGATTGTCATTACAACATCCTTCATCAAAATCAAATTCTTTTTTTCTTCTAAGACCTTTCTTGGTTCTCTGAGATGGTTACAGGTTTCTGATCTGTGACCTGAAAATTCAGCGCCAGCTCTATTTCACATGGTCAACAAGTGAATGGGCTCTATAACATGTCACTGGAGCCACACCAACTTGTATCTCTCCCGAGTCTTCCTGCTTCTTAACTTACCTGTTCCCTGTCAAAAGCTTTTGTCATAGTTTTACCAGGAGAGGTATAAATTTGACCATATCATTTTTTTATTAAGTGATCAAGTGAGATATTAGACCCCAGCCACTTTTGCCTTTTCTACTCTTGTGTAGAAAGAAAAAAGAATTTCAGGCAGGATATATATTTCTCTCACACAATAGAGAAATATGCTTTTAAAATAATAATTTGAGACAGAACAACATGTAATTAACTCATTATTCTTTAAAACTGTGGGCTGTCTCCATGTGTTTAGCTTAGTGTTTAGCCTACGATCCCAGTGAACCAAACTTGGGGCTCCTTTAAACTAAAATGAAGTACATAAAGATTAGCCAAAACTGATCTTGATGGATTTGGCTCCTTTAATATGGTTACAAAGAGGAAAGAAAACCCTGTTAATACAACGTATTTTGGTTTTCTTCCTTCTGACCATGACAGCCATGAACAGCTCCATTCAGGGAAAAAAGACCTCATTCAGCTTGTTCTTTAGTGCCAAAGTATCACACTGCACTGATCAAGCTGAGCATCTTGCTTTGCCTGTGCTTCACTTTTCTTCTGGACAAATGCCATTATTCACCACTTACTGCCCTTAACCTTTTGTCAGCTTTGGCCTCCTCACAACTTTCACAGATTTCTTTTGGAGAAATTTATTCACCAAAAGTGAAAACAAGATCAGCATCTGTTTTGGAGAAGTGCTTTTCCAACCCACTGAATAATGAATGCAAAGCGAAACAGTGTTGAACTTATCAAAAAGTTTCTATTGTAGATCTCCTTGGTTTTGATAGCCTTTCTCTCACTGCAATGCAACTGAATTAGTATCTATGACATTCCTTTTTTTTAACTTGTTTATAAAAACATGTTTTGATGAAATGATAAATGCATCTGAAATCTGCATAAATGTAACAAAGAAAAGAGGATTGTAAGCTCTCAATCAGAAAAAGGCATTGCTACTTTTACTAAAGTGGAAGACCTGACCTAACTTCTTAATAACTAGGAATATTTCTATAAGTTAATAAAAAATTGCATTAAACAGTAGTAAAATTTTCATTTCCTTTGATTAAAATAGATTTTAACAATATAGCCTCATGCCTTATACATCAAACTCTGGAGAAGAAAGCAGCACAATAGTTGGTGGTAAAAAACCCATTTTATTATGGGCAATTTATTATATGAACTAGTACTGGAAAACCATCTCCTATTAATTTTAATCAGGGGCTAGCATTTTAGCAGGCCAAGAAGCCAATAAGTCAACCAAAGAACAGATTACCTAAATGGAAGGTGCAGTGCCTGCATGTACAACAGCTGCTCAGCTGCCCTATTCTTAAATAGATTAAAGGTATGACTGCTGCGTATCCCTCAACTAAATGATATTCCTTATGATTCTAGTTTCCAAATTATTTCTCTGATGGTCTCCAAACTGCTCATTGCTGCTTGAACTTGAACTGCTGTTGTTTGGCAACAGGAAAAGCTATGCAGCAAACTTGCATCCATTTTATTGCACCAAGGATCTTCCCTGTTCCTTGTCCTCCCTACGTCCATCCCAGTGTACGTGTGAAGAAGAGCCTTCACCCCATCAAGAAAGCGGCTTTTATATTTGATGGAAGTTCTACACCTATTAGTTGACACCTATTTCATTTAACCTCAAGCACATACCCACTTGCTAACAGATAAATTCAATTAGCTTTTACACATGAAGTTATGAAAACATGTGAATGGTGGTGGAAGAAGTATCATCACAAGGGAAAAAAGCCAGTCTAAGTTGAGCTACCCGTCTACCTCTTTGACAGTGAGGCAGGAGGGAAGCATGGCAGCATTGTTATACAGCACACAGATGAATAATGGCTGAACAGAGCTTTCAGGCCTTTTAATCTGTTCTTTGATCACCTCTGAAATAGATCAAGGCAAAGCCATTCCTTTCCTCTCTGACAAAAAGTACTTACTGACTTCTCTGTATTAAACACAGCCTCCTATTCCACAGGGTATCTGGAAATTGGGCTCAGGAATATCACCTCCTTACTCCATTTCACTCTGCTCAGTATACAGGCCTGACCCCGGAAGAGCTTTGGACCCAGTCCTGTGGTATTGAATAGCCTGAGTAAGTGGGGCACGTCCTTCCTGAACTGAGGCAGGTATGATCGATAAAAGGAGCCATAAAGAATGCTGAAAGGAACTAGTGAGAAAAACCTGAATTGTTTGTATATCAATGTAGACGGCCTTTAAAACGGAACAGAGGAATTCTAGCAAATGATGCAAGGCATGAAAGTTGATATTATAAGAATCAATAGATACCTAGTATGAAAAAGCAGTGATGACTAGAGTACATTTATCAAAGTCCTTGCACTCTCAAGAACAGATAGTGCTGTAGTGTATGTTAAAGATGGACTAGGGCATAAAGATAGAGTAGCACAAGAAAACAATCCATTTGGGTCAAAATCACTCTTGAAAAGAATGATAAATAGCCACTGAGGGACTATGGGGATCCTTTCTATGTAGTCCCAAAGGTTACCTTAACTCATGACTTGATATCTTGATAGTATTTATTACACAGAGGGACAAAAAACACCTGCAACTGTTTCATTTTCTCTCATTGGAGAGAAATGCCACTGGCAACAGTCAGGCCCATATGTACTTTGCTATGAAAGTTCACTGGGTTCTTCAACAAAAAGTCACCAAACCCACAAGGTAGGATGTCATTTTAGTTGCAGGTT
Organism: Ibidorhyncha struthersii; assembly: GCA_013398815.1. Lineage (NCBI taxonomy): Eukaryota > Metazoa > Chordata > Aves > Charadriiformes > Charadriidae > Ibidorhyncha > Ibidorhyncha struthersii. Next base: position 1,330,029 of record VZSZ01010372.1, read on the forward strand.
TGGTAACCAGTGAGGACATTAAACGAGTGGTAGAAAATTAATCTCATTGTTGATTAAGGCATCCCAAGTTTGCTCAGTTTAAAGGTAATGAAGAACAGAGAAAAGAGGGTCTGTGACAGACATCTTCAACTTCAAAAGGGCAACAAAAGAAGGTAAGGAAATGTGCCTTTAGTTTATTGTTGGTCTGTCTCTTCCTGCATTCACAGTTTTAGTTCCTAAACTTCTTGCACCAAAGCATTTGGAGAATGCGAAGCGCAGTATAACATATAATGAGACAGAATACTTGCTATCCCAATGCTTTCTCCAGTTCTTCCCTCCATTTTATGATAACTGACAGTTTTGAATACTCCTGCCATACCTATGCACAGGTATTCAGTTCTATATCTGAAAATTATTCCTATTGCACCACTGACTTATGGATGCTAAACCCAAACCCTGATATAGCTTAAAATTCATCAAGTTAACAGTAGTAGCATTGGCACAGGGCATAAATCCATATTTTGACATCCTGAAGACAGTGTTAAGTTTTCTGTTATCTTATTAAATTGTATCAGACTTGCCTTGCACAGAATACAACCAGGCTTGATAAATGCTTGGCTTCAGCTACACTCTCCGATTTATTTTCACACTGTCAGACTTAATCCATAACTGCTGTTCAAAGGCAGCAAGCAGGAGATGAGGGTGCATCTTGACTCAGCTGGTAGCTGGCTATTGGCAGCCAAAAGCTATGCTGCTTTATTAATATTCAAACTGCATCTTGACATAATTTATTTTCTTTTTTTTATAATCTATTCTCTAAGGAAAAACAATATATAATCACATGATTTGTTTAGTTTTTATTTTGCTTGCTGGTCAGTTTGCACACAGAGGACATAAATGCAAAACTCAGATTGCTGGAGTGAACATAAAAGTCTATGAATGCATCTTTTACTCAAAGTGAATATAGTACAGATGTTACTGGTCCATTGCTATAGATAGGCTTGAATTATCTTGAACACTTGAAGGTGATGTGGGTGGTCTCACACTGGATTTCACTTCAGCACAGTCTTTGGCTGGGACCTTCTCTATTTTGTATTTGGTATTCAATACTAGGGACAGGCACAAGAAAAGAAAGCTCATTTTCCCAGGAGAGAGGCTGTAGATGTTCATCACCCAACGAAAGTGCATTTTCCTTTGTCTAAGGGCGTATGTAGAAACAAAATTCTGGATCCTAAAATGGCTTAAAAAATTACATCCAAGTACATTTCCTCAGATGGGCTGCCATAGAGACGTAAATAAAAGAACCTAATATGGATTTTGAGCATCAGTTCTTCCAATACAGAGTCATGTCCAGAAATAACAGTTCCTCTTGTATTTTGATAATATTCCCACCAAGGAAAGACACTATGTTGAGTAATTAACAATATGATTGGTTTTCTGCTAGGATAAGTATTAAAATAATAATAAAAAAAATCTGTAAGCATATGTTTTATAAAACCCTATTTAAGCTGGTCCTCATTTTTTGGCTATTTAGCCATAGAAGCTTTATCAGGTATTTCTCTTTTGGATGCAACCTTCTAACATATGTTGTCTAAAGAGCCCAAAGTTAGCATGTGTTTTTAAATAGTATTGCTGCAAATGAAAACCTGACCATTGTGCTTCTACACATCAGGTAAATCATAACCTGGATGGAATAATAAAGATGCATGTCATCTCTTGCAGACCATAACAAAACCCACATATATTACCTTGAAGTGTTCTTCCTAAGGCAAAAACCCCACAACTGCTATATAAATACACAATGGTGCTATGAAATTAGTGGGACAGATGTCTGGCTAGTTGTCAGAACCTACCAGCTGTTTATTTTCCTGGGAATTTCCTCAGCGAAAAGCAACACAAACTAGTGGGTGGCATGGCCCACACAGCAGGTGCTAGAAGGATGTTGGTAGAAAGCCTTTGCGAGAGAGCAGTCGCTATGCTGGGCTCACTACCACCTCCGTTCTGACATTTCTTTCCCATGCTCTTTACATGCCAGTGCTATTTGTTTTAGTTGGCATATAGATTAATAGAGGGTAGGGTGTGTCTGCATGCTGGGTGCTAGCTTATCCTTCCTTTACCCACAATTTGATCATATACACTAAAAGGAAATAAAAAGATTTTGTGCTCACAAGAAATAGTCTGGTATGATTTCCTCATATTCTATGCTTTTTTAAAATGAAACAAAACAGACAGGAAAACTTTAGCGATACTGGTGCCAGAGTCTAAAGGTAGCGTCATACTTGATGGTCACTCAGACAATGTCCACGTTCTTGGACTGCAGCTAAATCCTGGCAGCTGGGCCCATTCCTTTGCAAGGGCTTATACACTGAGGGGCAGTGGCAAAACCTCTGTAACAAAAGAGGGCTTAGCACTGTAACAGATTGTCTGATGCAGCAATATACAATCCCTCTCACTGGAGAGTTTTAAGATTAGATTAGACCAGTCTCTTGATAACCGAATCAAAACCACTAGCAGTCACTGCCAGTTCTCCCAAGATGCCCTCACCCTGGGCAGCAGTCCCACAGCTGCTTGCTGAGCCTTTCACAGGACACATCTCATGCCTCGGCGCCCATCGGCCACGTGCCCTGGCCAGGCACTTGGGTTTATCACCACCACACAGCACACCTCTGTGCTCTCATGACATGGCAGGCTGCCAGGTGCACATGGCGAGGATGCCTGGGTTGGACAAAGGTGTCAGAATGATGCAGGAGGCTAATCCTGCCTCTGATGGGTAGTGTGGGTTGACTAAAAAAGCTCTTCACGTTTCTGGACTTATTTTTGTGCTCTATGATATTATACTGCAATACTTCTTCCTAAAGCAGAATTCCTTCAAGAGAGAGTACACATGGGCACCCTTATCACATTTTTTTTTCCAACAAGAATCCCCTTTGTAAGGCCAGGACTAGAGAGAAAAAGAGGAGAGTTATTTGAGCCAATAGTTTCCATTTTTTCATTGAAATCATACCGAATGGTACCCCGTCATCCGACCAGGTGGCAGAAAGAAGAGTTTGCAAATGAGTCCTGTCTGAGACAATATAAGGCATGTTCTGAAAATATTCAGTCAGTTCCTGAATGAATCATGGGTGGGAAAACAAAAGAAATCGAAACACATAGAATTTGTCAGTTTACTTCCAAATTATTTACATCACTGGATTGCTCTACTTCTAACCCTGGTAAGACTGTCAACACTGAATGTGGCACAAGTGGTTGTATGTAAGCTTCAGACTAAATCTTTTAAAACTTTATTCAAAACAGAAAGAGCACTGATTCAAAGAGACCTACCATGTGATTCAGTAGTCAAGGAAAGAAAAACAACTCTGAGATATGCATTGTACTGACCTGCTGTATCTCTGCAGCAAAAGACACACAGTAGAAGGATCTTCATGCAATAGGGGACTGGGAGAGGAAAGAAGACAAAAGGAGAAAAAAAGATGAACACAAATTGCATGAGGCAAGAATCAGTTTTTAATATTGTTATCATTCAGTAGCATAGAAACAAAATTGCATTGCAAATCGCGCTAAGTACTACAACAGCAGCATTAGGATTTTATGCTCATACATACCGCTCTGTTACAAGATGGTGGGATGAGTAGCAGAGTCCAGTGTCGCCAATGCACGCTGGTACTGTTGGTCCGTAGGAAGCTCCTGCGACAGCCTGTCTCTCATCTCTGAATCCCACCATTCCAGCAGCATTGCTGGCGTCTCTATAGATCATTTTGTGCCAACACTTCTATTCCAGAACCTCTGTATTAGGACTTTAAAACTAGGTAATAAAATCTGACTCCATTATATTACTTGGCAAGTAAATTTGATGCTTGAAAGCAATTTTTTTTTTTAAAAGTGCCATTTATATTTTCATGGAGTATGCACTTGCAGGTGTCACCCAAGCTTTGTTTTGTTTGGGAACCTGACAGCTCTTATAGTTCTATTGGTTCTAAAGGACACCTTCTCTCCCTCCCCCTTTAAGTTGGGAAAAGATCTGATAAGGCTGTTTTTCATTGCTTTCTTACTGAGCTTTGCATAGGCTGGGTAGCTTAGCACTTTGTCAGCTGTGACACCAATATTCACTCCTTTTAGGTAACAGAAGATCAAGGGCTCTATAATAACATTTTATCTTATTCTTACTTTTAACTTGTCTTGCCGCAAAAATGCTCCATGGGGGGGAACTATGTCACTGCAGTTGTATCATAATTTTCCAGCTACTGTACTGCAAGGGGAGGAACATTCTCAATAGCACATAGTATATTTCACTGTTCATCGGGTATATTTATTCATAGAGCTTGTTTCTTACGAAGACATCTTAAAAGTGAAAATAAAACAAAATAATTATTTCTGGATGTTCCTATTCATCATTAGAATCCATCTGAATTGCAAAGATACCACTGTACCAAGCAACCATTTCCTTTATCCCTTGGGCTTTTGAGAAAATCTTACTACAGTATCTGAATTGTTCCCTTGATTTGGGACGTAAAAAAAAAAAAAAAGGAAAAAATAAGAAAAATGATCCATTTGCTGATTTCTTTGCATTTTAAATTAATCAAATACAGTGTACTGTGCACACATGCCCACCAAATAGCTTCCTTCCCACCAGCAAACCGCTAAAAGGTTGTCTCATAGTCTATTATACAAGTGTTGCTTAATCTGCTCTAAATTGTCAGTACTGTGTTTTGTGCCAATTTCCACAGGTTACCGAAGCAAGCAAAATAACGTGAACTGATTGATGCGACTTCTTATCTTCTTACCATCTGCATTCTGGTGCTGCTGGTGCTGCTGGCCGTAACCTGCTCACCACAAGGCCAGCTGAAACAAAAACCATTCTACGGGAGCAAGGTCTAGCAGAAGCAGGTATTGCACCATCATACTTTGTCTTTGTTTTCACTTTCTGCTTATGGGTACCAGACAGGAGGATTCTAGCACTAACAGTAACAACAAAGCCCATGCCTCGTTCAAACTAAAGCAACAATCCTATGCAATCCTTATCTTCACTCACATAAGGCATTCAACCATGTTGACATAGATTTACAAGCAATTTTGACCTGCTTAAATTATCCTGGCTCTAACTAGTTGATAGTTAAGCTACTGATTAACCTGTGGGAAGAACAGCAGTGATTGTCTCAAGAATTTGTTCTGCAAAAAGCTGAATGATGAAACCAGGATGTTTAAACCCATTTACACTGACAGAAAAAAATGAAACAAAATTTAAGGGATTCTGTTGTATATGAAGAATATCGACTCACATGAAACACAAGCACTTTTTTCTCCTCACGCTTACTTTTTCATCAGCATAGTTACAGAAGAACTATTCTGAAAACTGAACCAATTGATAACCACTGTTGCAAACCCACTTAAAAAGTTGGTGATGCACTAGAGAAATGGAGCAGAGGATAAAGGAGCAGCAGCATTGAGCTGTGAGCAGTGTAGCAATGTGAAGATCTATTCCCTGCCTATTCTCATTTATTGAGGCAGAATGGTGAAAGGAGTCCAAAACTAAGTATTCACATTCATTACCAGGGAAAAGGAGGGAAAAAAAGAATTTTCCCTTTACTTCTTTTGATTTCAGGAGTGATTAGGTTCACTTATGTCTCTTAAATTGCTTGGTAAGTGTTCCATCTCTGTCATTTCTATAAAAGGGATAATATATTTCATTGTAGCATTTTCACTCAAAAGAGATTGGAATCATAAAGAACCAGAAAGAGGGGGGCAAGATAGTATTCTGAGGTCATTAGGATGTTTTAAGAGTTGTTTCATTGTCTGTCTAAAAGCACTCTATCACCCCTCTTCATATCCTGTAAATAGGAGAACTGCCTCTCCTGAAAAACAGCATTAGTGGTCATTTTAGGATTTTTTTCAGGATCTATTATCCTCTGCTAAACTACTGAATCATCAGGACATTCTTCTGTAGCATCAGACTGAGTTAAATCTTACTGTAAACACCAGTGTTCTGTCATGGATGGCAGCTGCTTTATTAACAGCACTGTGCTAAGTGCTATGTAGCCAACAACAGCAGAAAAGTTTTCTGAAAGTAGACATCACTTGGCCTCAGCATGGCAGAATCAGAAACTCTGAAGTCTGCAGTAACAATTTTTCTTCAGAGCTTCCTGCTCGAGTAAGAAGCCATTGGCATGCTGTGTGCGGTGTCATCTCTCTGGTGCTGTGTCGTGGTTTGGGCCGGTTTGGCCACTGAGGCAAATGGAACTAAACTACTTTAATGAAATATTAATAATAAAATAATTAAAAGGAAGTAATGAAATATATACAAAACCAGACCAAGCTCCCAGGATGACAATCAGCAGGAACAGGGGAAGTCCCAGACTGGACTCAGTGACGAACGGGAACTGGATTCTGGAACTGGATTCAGGATCGGGATCAAAGGCAGATGAACAGACAGAGTCCTCCTCGGATGCTGACCACTGAAGAAAGAGCCCTGACCCTTTGATCTCTCAGCTTTTATCCTGAGCATGAGGCAGATGGGATGGAATACCCTGTTGGGCAGTTTTGGGCCACCTGTCCTGCCTCCTCCTCCCCGCAGGTGGGACCCCTCTACGCTTTTCCGCTTCTGACCCTCCAATGGGGCAAATAACAAAGTTGGTTGCCCCTGGGTGTTATAGCAATAAGTACAACCTCGAGCCTCTCTGCATACCATGCCTTGGCATCAACTATAGACATTGGTCTTATCACTCTGAGAGTGAACACTGTCTGCACAATATGCTGTTAATTTCAGTCGTTAGAAGAGGCTTAGTTGGAAAGTAAAATTACTGAAAAGAAAATTGGTTCTGTTTTACCTCAAACCAGGACATGCTGCAATGCCAGGCATGAGCCAGGTCTGAAAACGCAGTCGGAGAACCCAGATGACAACATCTACTTGCAGTCTTTTCTTGGCACTGCTGCTAAATGAACACAAAAAAAGAAGGAAGTGTTGAACTTACTTCAGTGTGACAGGCTAAGGAGCTTGGCATAATAAAGTGTAGGAAGAAAAGGTGGAAAATCATTGAGGAAATAGCTAATATTAAAAATTTATAAAGGTCCAGATTTTGGCTTGCTTATAAGACAGATCTACAGCATCTTAGCTTCAACTGAGATTGCTTCCAGCCTGGAGTTTGAATTAAAGGACAAATTATTAGGGTATAAAACTTCATATCCCGATTAAATATTCTCTTTGTGACACCTGTCCAAACTTATTTTTAGAAAACCAGAAGAAATAGGGAAAAGAAATTTAAGTACACTGTTTTGGAACAGAACTCTAAACTCAGAGGTTCTTTTTTTTGGTAGGAGAGTATTTGAAACAACTTCCTAGTGCAAGCTGAAAAAATGACAGTAGATGTTAAAATTGTATTCTCTTCTTCGTGTACAGCAACTTCAACTACTCCTTAACATGTGCTGTCCTCACATCAGAAATATGAACAGGTCAAAGATGAAGTAATTATTCTCAGAGCCACCAATACTTTACAAGTCAGACTTCCAGACCCAGAGAAGATGTCTTTTTATTTAATAACCTTAGTTGATTTCCCTTTCATGAGTTTGTTGGCTCATACCAAACATGCAGACATTCTCTTTGTCAGCTCAAACACACATGGAGCCTGTTTTATGCAACTGGTGCTCGTGCGTGCACACTTGATATATTACTTTGTTGAGTCTGTGAACATTGAAGAAAGGATGTATAAGATGTTAGAAAATACTATTTTAGAATTTCAAGGACACAGTCTCTCTTATTAATGGACATATATTTTAGCTACATGAGCAAGCATTTTATACTATTCACCAGTCTCTGATATAGGGTCTGACTTCTTCAATACATTACAAATTTGGATTTCGATCTCACAGCTTCCCAGCTGAGAACACTGAATTTACTTGATTCTTCTAACTTCTTAAAAAGATTAAAAATTTGGATTTCTTTATTTTTCTTAAAGCAGGAGGAGAGAACAATAATATTGTCACCCCGATATGCATTCTAAGTGTGTTTAGGTGTGTCAGGACAATAAAAATGTTGTCTGCTGAACCCGTTAGGGAAACATTATGAACATATCTGGCACTATTATAGAGAAAATTAAAAGAAATGGAGATTTCACAAGTAACCATGATTTGGAAGACTCAAACTAAAAGTCTTACTTACAAGGAGCCATTTAATCCTAACATCGATTCATCACCCATTTCCCTGACTCAGATGCCATGCCTAGAAAAGCACACAGAGTGTGTAATTTGAAATAGATCGATAACCGTTGTCCTTTTTATTAATTTCAGAAATTAGTATCATTATGGCCATAAGGGCAACCTTTGAGCCGTAAGGCATGATTCCAATTAGTCGTCAGCATTGCCAATCAAGAGTTGATTCCAGAGTTCAAAAGAATCACATCAGATATAAGTGAAATCAGAATCAGGCCCACCTATTTCAGCACTGTTTCTGAAGTTATACAATAGCACCAATACTAAAATTTTACATTGTATGGTAAAGGTCAAGAGATGAAATACTTGGAACTTTTACTCATGAATATATTTAATTTGCTACTGCAAATGATTTCGATTACATTTTACAAAATACATAGCTGCTTCTCCTTTTGCAATTAAAGATTCCTAATAACACCGTCAAACCTTCTTAATCATTGTTCATTCTAGCATAAAGTAAATCTTGCTGTGTTTGAAGAGAACCTAGTCATCTTAACAGCATCCGTTTTTGTTCCTTTTTATTTTATGAGATTAGAATACTTAAAAACCTTTACCATATTTGGCTGCAGTGGAAGTGTGAAGAAGAGCAAAATTTGCACAGTGGATTATATGGCTGGGACAAAACTCAGTTCTGTAATTAGGTTTGGTTCTGTTGCTTAGGTTTGCAGAAAAAGTCAAAATGAATGGTTCTTTTTGCCTAAGATTCCCCTACTGAGTCATATATAATAGTAAAGCATGGTTACAGCTAGGCCTATTATCTGAATATTTGCCAAAACCACTGATTTTTTTCTTTTTCTTGCTGAAAACATTCTAGTTTGGAGGAAAATAAATAGAAATACTCAGCGCCTAAATAGTCATCATTTTAATTGCAAATAATTGAGACACTGAAATAGCCCTGGAATGCTCATGTACACTTATACTCATCCTTGTAAAGACTCAGAGAAACTCCAGCAGCAGTCTCGGATATTGAAAGTCCAGAGGTGGTATTGCTGCACCTTTAGAGCTCTGCTGCGGAGTGGTCTTGGGAAAGATCAGTGAGCCCTTGCAGACATCCACCCTAAATCCTCGGAAACTGAGCATGGAGTTTTTAACACAAGCTTCATTTTCATTAAAAAGAAAAATGCATTCAGGCAAGTTGATGGAGAAATGAACAAATTTGAATGTATTGAAGTTCTTTGCTTTGCTACAGTGCTTTTTAAATGGTGTCTAAACAGTTGGTCACAGATTTATTTATGTTTCCATGTAAAGAAAGAAAATATTATCATTTTCTATATGTGAAACAGTTTCCCTAATTATTTGGCTCTTTTTTCTACCACATAAACACAGCAATTTGTACCCCTCTCCTTCAACTGGCTGCAATTAGCAGCTACATTGCAATAAGCAGATTATGTTAATTAAAAACTCAAAACTATGTAAACAATAGGAAAGCTGACTAGCCATTTTCTATTTTTGCCAACTGGGAGGAACACAAGAGAAATTAGTACCAAGCTTAATTTTGCTGTTTATAATTCAAGTTATTTGTAACAAATAACAGCATTTAAAAATATTTTTAAACAATTAACTGCATCTCTCTACACTAATTGAACCACATCCCACATGAGAAGTTTTACATCTGTATAAGCTGGAAAAAAAAAGTTGGGGAAAAAAAAAGTTAAAAAAAAATAATCTAAAAAGGTGTTAAGGGAACAGATTTGCACACATCATCACCAAAGTGGAATATTAAACACAAGTTCCCTTCCATGCCTGAGTAACACTCTCAAAAAGTCATAGCTAAGTATAAAAGTATAACTTAGTTCTGCTTCTTTGGCAAAAATTTGAGCAAACTCTAGTATAAACGTTACCCAGCAGACGTGAATAAATTGTGATGTTTTAAGATGTTGCTGCAGTTTCATAAAGGCTATAGTTTTGGGTTTGTTCTTCTGTTTCTAAACCAGGATTGTTTAATGAGTGGGAAGAGTGGGAGGCAAAAGTGGATTTTGCCTGTTAATTATTGTGTTCCCAGTGTTCCCTCTCTGCCATGGAGGTACCTCTCAATATCACACACTAAGGGGAAGCCACCACCAAACGAACTGCATGCACAGAGAGGCTGTGTACATACATTAGATTTATTGACTATAGCTATGAACTTACCATTAACCAGACTTTAGGGAAGAAGAAACAGAATGAAGGACTATAGCCCTTCTTCAGCTTTCTATAGGAAATACTCAGTCCAGGTACATGGAGACAGCATATTTCCTTTCCCAAGTTTGCACTACTAGATATTGCTGATCAACTACAAAGGAAAAGATGACCATGGGGAATGATCACGACTTCAGACTGCTTTATGGGATTTTTCAATGATTGTATAGGAAAAGAAAATGATACAGAAATACGTAATGGCTCATTCAATCTGGGACCAGACTTTCAGAGTGGCCAGTATAAAAATACTAGTTCAGTGTATTGTTTCAGTTACACCCTTGATCCAAACTCCTTTAGCAAATGGGAAGATTCTCAGAAGATGTGGAAGTTGCTGACAGACGTATTATTCACAGGCTCTTAGGAGGCCACATAATGCTAAGTGTATAGGAAAAGAGAACAAGAGCATGGGATGCTTGAAGAGGGCAGAGATTTAGAAGAGCTGTCCACATCGTTAGATTTTGCACCTACTATCTTTCAGTCATTTACAGAGAGTGGGAATGCTGAAGTGCTTCATGTATATTATGTTAGAAAAACATTTCTTCTGTTTTAAGGAAAACACTGATTTCCCATCTCCTGCGCCCCCACAGAGCTCACAGACTGTGGGAGGGCTACTCAAAATAAAAGTGCAGTTGATAATTTTGTTTTTCATATTTCCACTATTTTCCTTTTGCAGACGTGAACTTTAAATGAGCTGCTGTACAAGCTTCTTGGGGTCAAAATAGAGGAAATCACGTCCACCACAGAGACACGCACAGCAGAAGCCCCAAATATGACCATTATGTTCAACTCAGCAGTCTTTCTCCTGTTGGTAGGTTTTTGATACAAGCTTAGCATCAAGCCAGGCTGTCAAAACCAATGAAATCTATTTCTGTGACATTGAAAGAGCTCTTGATGAAAGTCAATCAGTTTAGAGAATGTTTTTTTTAGAGTACCTGGAATCAAGACAGGGGAAGAGCTGGGTTTTAACAGAATGGCTGCTTTTTTCTTCTTAGAGTCTAAGAGATGAGGAATATGTGCTAAGTAGACCCATTTATTCTGCAAACATTATATGTAGTGTTTGAGGCTAACAGCTACATTTTAGTCTGGCCATTTGCTGAGAGTCTTCTTTCTTAACAGAAGATTTGCCAGATCTTTTCTTTTGCAATTATTGGAGGGGTTTAGCTCTTGATGGGACTCTGTTTTTGGGTAACACACAGAGCAGCCCTCATGCTCCTGAATGAAACAATTTCCAGTTTTCATACTGTAGAAGGAAGAATACCGAAGGGGACTGGAATGATAAATGGGAGGAATAGCAGTTTGGGTAATGCCAATGATGCTGGGTAATTTTTCTGTAAGTAAGCTTTCACAGGACTTCCTGTACAAATACATTTCCATAGCAGTAAGCTACTAAGTAAGTGCATGCTACAATTACTGCAGAAGGCTTTGCTTGCACATACAGTATTTTTGATGCTTTCCAGGCATTCTGGACTTACAGAATATGAATACATAGTTTTTAAGACCATTCAACAACCTTATCTAGTCCAGAAGTTTTCTTATCCACAATTTGAACATTTTGTTTGTTTCTGAAGAGTTTTATGGACTCTTTGATTCCGATGGAAAAAAAAAAAAAAGGCAGAAGATAAATACCTCAGCAATAAATATGCGTTTGGTGGTGTTACAAATCGTTAATTGTTCCTTTGTTTGGATTTCCCCAGCCTGGAAGCTAACTATGGCTGTTTAGAGATGATCACTTTACAAAAAGGTTTACTTTTACAACTCAATCCATTTTCTGTTCGAGGTATAATGAAAGAAATTGCTATCTTTTCCCCAGCCGGTTATTATAATGGTATGAAAAAATGACTTAAATATTGACCTTGTCAATACAACCACGTTCAGATGAACTAAAAGTAAATCAAACAATCTTGTAATCTCAGGAAAATATTTTAAGGCTTTTCTTTTTATTTTTTCCAGCTCACTTTTAAGACCTTAGTTTATGACACAGTAGTAATTCATGCAATCACCAAAAGAAAACTGAGTCAAGAATAAAACAATGGTTATCCACTTCTGTAGCACTGAATCAGTTTTATGGTTTGTTAACTCAAAAGCAATCTTTACTTTTATAAAAACTCTACTGATTGTTACTTAATTTTTCAATAAAATAAACCTACCAGCAATTTCCTCATCCAATATAAATCAAACCCATACATCACTTAACATTGACACCTTCCTTTGCTCCCTTTCCAGCTGATGCTGCTCAGTTTTACCCACTGTTAATATATATTATATTTTGTATTCAATCCAAATGGTACTTCTGATCTCTGAACTGAAGCCAGGACTCAGAGCCTCCAATTCAACACGGGGAAAAAATGCACTCCAAAACAGAACCTAAGCTACCAACAACCCTAGCTATTAAGTCAACAAACTCCATGGGTAGAGCACAAGCACAGGTTCGGTTATGCAACTTATGTAGAAGGTTTTAGTGCTGATACCATTAGATCTACAGTATTCCAATGAATTATTAAGTTAACTGACAGCCATCAAAAAAAGCAACAAGAAACCTACTGTTAGTAAAGTATTTTTTTCTCTTCCTAGAAGAGTTAATTTGAAGCTATCCCTGAACAAATTTTACACTTCCATTAATTTTATTGATATTTTCCTAGAAGTTTTTTTCTAAAAGTTTTTAATAGGTAAACTAATGAAATGTGTTCCAGCTTTGAGATTATGAGATTAGGTTGCTCAAAAATTTAATTGATGCTATAAGGATACAATTGTGTTGCAGTTTCATCAAAGATCTCCCATTAATTCTGGATATCACTCATTTCTTTGATGGTATCTTTGAATAATTATTTTATTTTTTCATACTATGAGAAAATACAAGACATAATCTGCTTAATAAAATTATAAAGGGAGGATGCTGTGGTTGCTTTTCCCCTCCACAGAGTGGATTCAGTTTCTTGAGTTCAACCCTTGCATAATCTCCTTCTATGACAAGGCGGCCCGCTTGGCAGACCAGGGAAAGGCTGTGGATGTTATTTACCTGGACTTCAGTAAAAGTCCTTGATACTGTTCCCCACAGCATTCTCATGAAAAAAACTGGCTACCCAAGGCTTGGACAGGCATGCACTGTGCTGGATCAACACTGGCTGGATGGCTGGGCCCAGACAGTGGTAGTGAATAGAGTTAAACCCAGTTGGTGGCCAGTCACAAGTGGTCTTCCCCAGGGCTCAGTGTTGAGGCCGCTCCTGTTTAATATCTTTATTAATGATCTTGACAAGGAGATTGAGAGCACCCTCAGTAAGTTTGCAGACAATGTCAAGTTAGGTGGGAGTGTTGATCTGCTTGAGGGTAGGAGTGCTCTTCAGAGGGACCTGGATAGGCTGCACTGATGGGCTGAGGCCAATAGTATGAGGTTCAACAAGGCCAAGTGGCAGGTCCTGCACTTGGGCCACAACAACCCCATGCAATGCTACAGGCGTGGGGAAGAGTGGCTGGAAAGCTGCCTGAAAAGGACCTGGGGGTGTTGGCTCACAGCCAGCTAAATATGAGCCAGTGTGCCCAGGTGGCCAAGAAGGCCAACAGCATCCTGGCCTGCATCAGGAATAATGTAGCCAGCAGGGCTACAGAAGTGACTGTCCCACTGTACTTGGCACTGGTGAGGCCCCACCTTGAGTACTGTCTTCAGTTTTGGGCACCGCAGTATAAAAAGGACATTGAGGTGCTGGAGCGTGTCCAGAGAAGGGCAACAAAGCTGGTGAAGGTTCTTGAGAATAAGTCTTATAAGGAGCAGGCTGAGGGACTTGGGGTTGTTTAGTCTGAAGAAAAGGAGACTGAGGGGAGACCTTATTGCTCTCCACAGCTACCTGAAAGGAGGCTGTAGAGAGGTGGGCGTTGGTCTCTTCTTACAAGTTACAACTGATAGGACAAGAGGAAATGGTGTCAAGTTGTGCCAGGGGAGGTTTAGGTTAGAGATTAGGAAAAATTTCTACACTGAAAGGGTTATCAAAGACTGGAACAGGCTGCCCAGGGAAGCGGTTGAATCGCAATCCTTGGATGTATTTAAAAGCCGTCTAGATATAGTGGTCAGGGACACGGTTCAGAAGTGGGCCTGGTAGAGCTAGATAACGGTTGGACTTGATGATCTTAGAGCTCTTTTCCAGCCATAATGATTCTATGATTCTATGATAAATGTAGCTTATTTCTCCATTACCCTTCCCAATACATATATTATTTTTCATTATCCTAAACTCTATCATGGATGAATTCCAATGCCACTAAAGCTACAAATATCTTTGCTGTTAACTATGCTACCAGTTTCTAGATGAAGCTATCCCAAAGGTTCCACAGAGTCTTTTAAAAAGGTTGTAGCATCTTTATGTTGCGATTTACTCCATGAATAGCCATTGGTTCAGGCTGCAGTCACAGCAGTGTACTCCAGATCCTGCCACTGAGTCCAGGACACAAGGTCCCAGCTTTCTTCATACTCAGTAACAATTCACTTTCAGCAGAAGTCTCTTCACCTCTAGTGGCTGGTTCTCAGAATAATATTATTATTAATAATTGTAAGAATTTATTATTATTTTATCATATATTAACATTTATTATTGTTATGGCTGGGATTGTGCAATACGTCCACTTTCTTAGCAGAGAATAGGGCGCTCCAGATCACCAGATGGAAACAAATGATCCCAACAAGCCCCAGCAAATACTGAAGGAGGGGAGAGTAGCAGACTTGTTCCAAATAGTGGATCGCCTCTCAATTGTAGTTCAGGACACACACTCACAACATGCTGGTCTCATAAACTGCTCAGCTCTTCTGAGACTAATGGTGCTTCCTAGCCAGGTTTCCTGTAACCTTACCTCAAGAATATTCATGTACTTTATGTAATTTTGTTTAGCCATACATAATGATTTTATTTCAAATTGTCAATTCATCAAAAGAATCTGTGTGTAAAGACAAATGGTGGACCATGGGAATATTGCAGTTGCACACAATGGAGGGGGTGGTTTTTTTTAGTTTACTTAAAAAAAAAACCCAACATACGTAATTAAATTAAAGCAACTTAAAAGGCAGTTTCACAGTGAGGCATATAAAACTTAGAGATAAAATAACGCTACCCATATATCAGTTTCTTTATGGATGTGAGTTATTGCTGTATTAAACTATCATATACTGTTTTTCCTTTTGCTCCTGCCTCAGTGCCCAGAGCGGGAACCCTGTTCAGTACCACTGAAACCCACAGTCAGCTGTTCTTGCTGCTCAACACACCGAGACATCCTCAGAGGAATGTCATACCAGAAATTCTTCAGAGGTTGCAGCACTTTCCCATTTGTGAGAAAGACTTTCGTATTTTTAAGATTTGGGGTGAAGTAGGGTTAGCAGAGAATCATACAACTGTTGCTTTTCCTCCCACTCCCATTCTCTGCCCCACCGGCAGCAATAAACAAATCCAGAGAGATGTGCAAAGCTCACCTTCAGCGTGACAGCCCTGAATGACCAGAATTTTGAGCTGACAAGGACATAAACTCTTCTAAGTGAAAAGTGTTATTGATTTGTATGCAGCTGCAGTGCAGAGATCAGGGGAAGTTCAAGGCTATACACTGTTGTTAAATTCCTCTCATATTAGGAAAAAGAAATCTAATTACTTTCATTGAGGTACACAAAATGAAAAACCTATTTTAGTATTTTGAATTTAAAATTGATCAATTCCTTTGTGTAGTTTACGTCTTGAACTGATGGAGGCTTTGATCCATTATGTAAAGAACAATTATATCTTAGAATAAATTAAAAGCAAACATATTGTTTGTAAAACTGAACCACAGATGTTCTCTTATTGTGGGCATTTTAAAATCAAGATCACAACTCAACAAGATGCATGAAAAAATTATGATTATTTAAAATGTTCTTATTACTGTTAATACAGATGACCCAGGAGTTATTCGCCCTCAGAGCAATCATTTCTCATTTTATTTTTAGTCATTTTCGGGCTGACTCCAAGGTTCTTTGCAGCCCCAGGAAGGTCTGAATGGTCTGATGGTTTGTTTTTGCTATGCTCATTGGTATTAGTACTTTATTCACTACTTGCATTATCATCAATGCTTAAAAAAATATGCACTCTAAGAATTATCTAGAAATGAATTAATTCCACAGGATTTTCAGAGTCTTAGGCCTATTTAAAATAATCTCATCTGCTTGATAAAAATAAGTCTTGTTTAGCCCTTCCCTTCCCCCCAGTTTGATTCAGCTTTTCTCTATTGTTGTGGCAGACCTTTCAAAATGTGTTTGATCAGACATTCTTTCTGCTTGATGTTCTGTGCCAGTGATTGACAACAGTCCTTTGTGAGCAAGCATTTAAGTAATGATGCACAGACTTGTTAGGGAGCTGCTATGTCAAGAAGAGAAATGAACAATAAATTAGAATAAAATGGAATTGCATTTGAAACTTGGCTGGAGGATTTTGCATTTGTGAGGACAAAGGACATTTGACAATCTGAGTCATCTTGCAGCTTTGCCTGTAGCAACTGTCAAATTAGTTCTTAATGCTACAGGGAAAGGGATTGAGTCACAGCATTGCTTAAAGTTAAGAGGCTCATCAGTAAATCACTGGCAGTATTAACAATTATGAGCTACACATTAATATGGCAAAAACACTCTGGGTATTATGCTTACAATGGAAAGCCAAGAGGTGAACATAATTTTGCTTTCAGATTCCTGTGCCTTCTCCCAGGAACTATAGCTTTAAACTAGGGAATCATAGAATCATAGAATTGTTGAGGTTGGAAGGGACCTTTAAGATCATCAAGTCCAACCATTAACCTAACCTGACAAAAAACACTTCTAAGCCATATCCCCAGGTACCACGTCTGCCCTTTTTTTAAACACCTCCAGGGATGGTGAATCCACCACCTCCCTGGGCAGCCTATTCCAATGTTTGATAACCCCTTTCCGTGAATTTTTTTTTCCTAATATCCAATCTAAACCTCGCCTGGCTTAACTTGAACCCATTTCCTCTCGTCCTATCGTTTGTCACTAGGGAGAAGAGGTCAGTCCCCATCTCTCTACACCCTCCTTTCAGGTAGTTGTAGAGAGTGATAAGGTCTCCCCTCAGATGAAAAAGGAGTAAATCAATTCAAGATTTTCTAGACTATGTGCCCTCACAACTATACAAGAAGAAAATCGGGCACTAAATCTGGATTTAGCAATGTATAAAAGTGAGGTGAGGAAAGGAAGTACTTACCTGCATATAAATTCAAGATTCACATGCATGTCTGTCATCTCTGAACTACACCTAGCAGGATCCTGCAGCTCTCCTCCCTTCTCTGTGACACCTTTGACTCCATCCCTTCTCTGCAATAGCTGGAAGATGTGACCAGATGCCACAGATACCTTTCCACCAACACCTGGTTCAGACAACTAATTTAGCTTGTGCATCCACGCTGGGGATGAGGAAGGGCTGTGTCACATGCACCAGTTCCAGTCCACTGTAAGAGAAAAACATAAGTTGTCTGTTAATCATAAGCCATATTAGAGAACAATATTGTCTTTCCAATTTCCTCACACATGCAAGAGCACTACACTACTTCAGATGCCAGAGACATTTAAGTTGCTTCACAGAGCGCAGTCCCTTTGCTGGATTCGTGTCAGATGGTTACTCTAGTGTTAGAAAGGCTCACAGAGAAGCCTTAACTATTTTAAAAAAAATATGGTGCATCTCCAGGCCAGCACTGACTTTCATGATCATTTCATGCGTCATATTATAGAGTGGCTTTCAATGGAAAAAAAAAATGTACACCTGTGTTTTATTTTTAAGACTGAAGATAAGACTTAACTCTCCCATATGATAATCAGCATAATTTCATCTCTTTCAAAATCTCTGTAGGTCTAGCTCAATATGCTGTATGATATTATAAGGAATCTATTGTGCCAGGCTCTATGCCACTTTTCAAAGACACAACTGCACAATTCTACCATTTTCTGGCATGAAAGGGGTCAGAGGGGAACAGAATTAGATATGTTGTGGGAATGGCCTGAGGTACAATTGCATTGACAACTCATAATGACACTATAGGATATCTTCTTTCATAAGCTGCACAGGTCTTTCACACAGTAGGTATTGCCCTTTTAAGTGCTTGCACACTGTAATGAAGTCCCGTAACACTGACAAAAGAAGGATGATGAGTACATTCACCACCTGAAGAGTCTCTTATAAGTGACACCAGAGAAAGAAATTTCCTGAGCTCTGCAAACACTGCACTAATGAAACTTCAAGTGGGACTGGTTGATCAAAATTCACAAAAAAAAAAAAAGGGAAGAAAACCCTCACAAACAAGCAAAGAAACTAACTAATATATGGAACTCCACTGATACATGTTTTTAAAGAAGTACTGTTTCATGTACCCCAGCTCCTACGCTGAGCGGAGATGTCTCTACTCACCAAATTCTTTGCCTAGCACACAAAAATATGATCACAGGATCTCAGATATCTCCCAACCATAATGAAGATTATGCAGACTTTACAGCTCTTCACATTTGAAATTGGTCAGTCTAGATTTGTTGGTAACTCGTTTCAGATTTATGAGAATTTATAACCAGGCTGGAAGTATATTCAGTTCTTTAACAAGCTTTACTATCAGTTGGGTTTTTAACTGAACCTGAACATGCAATTGAACTCAGCTAGACAAGTTATAGTAAAAAAAAGGATGATCTTTTGGTAGATCTAGTTGAAAGCAGAAAAAGACATCTAGTTCAAGGGATTTTGTAATAAACCTATTTTATTTTGTGCTGTAATTTATTTTTTACTAAATGTGCTCAACTTTTGGGTAAATAGAGACAATACTGTCAGTGTAACATCATCAAATCTATAGTAAAAGTTACATGACATTTAAAGAATAATTTACAAGCTAGCTTGTACAATTAAATTCACAAAGGTCTGCAGGACTGGCACCAAAATACTTTCTGGATTATAAAATTTCCAGTTATGAGAACACCTCTGTTTGGTGCTCTGTTCTCAGAGTGACTTTGCAGAACTGAGTGTTAGATTGTACAGTTTCATTTATAAGGGAAAGGCATGAGAAACAGCTCCATAAAATGGTTTGATATTCTGAATTTTAGATAAAAAAATACACATTAACATAAAATATGCGAAGTGTCTTTGGATCTAATATCTGGTTTCAATTCTTTGCAGCCTCAGGAAAGTCTACTTGCTCTTCCAAGTATTTTTTGAACAATTTTCTTTTCTTGTTTAGTGTGAGAATTTTTCTCTATTTCTAGCCAAAATCTCTAACAAGGTCTGAGAAATTAGTTAATTGTATAGAAAATAATTTCAAAAGGAGCAACAATTCAATTCATGGACTCCTAAAACTTCAGGTACAATATATATAATTCCTGGTTAATTGTAGCAATGTTGTATGTGTGAACCTTTCTCCTCTGACATGGTATATTTTTTCCTCACATTGGAAAGAACTGCTGAGAAAGAACTGAAAAGAATGTAACACTGAATGAATTTAGAAATAATTTCCTTCTCTTCCTTCAATAAAAGTCAACCTAAGTCACTTGTTTTTGAATATGTCAACTTCCATTCTCCAAACCACCTATCTCCATGCTTGAAAAGACTTCAAACTCAATCCAGAGTCAGAAATTTTATCTTTCTGGTTGTCTTTTCTGAAAAAAAGAAAAAAAAAACCCAGCAAAAACTAAAGAACTCACGTGGTGCTGGTCACGGGTAGCTCAACCTGCAAGAGCTAATGAAAATCTAAAAAATTAACTCTAGACATGTGTCAACTAAGGAATATCAGCCACAACATTTAGACAAATCCCTGGAGAAGGGGAAGCATGGATCTAATTTTCTTGACGTCTTCTTTTTTATTTGTTTGGAAGGGGAACATTCCTGTTTTCCTAGACTTTATTATGTGGATGAATAGGCAAGGGCTCTTCTGCATCTAGAAATAGGTTAAACATACTAGAGGAACTCAAAACAAAAAAAACCCCCAAACAAATAATAAAAAATTAAAAAAAAAACCAAACAACAGAAAAAGAGTAATTAAAATAATTGGTTTCTTTTGTAATAAGAGCCCTGAGGAAAGGAATCAAGCTTTATACACTAGCTTTACACAGGTCCTTTTCTCTTTCCAGGGAAAATATCTACGAAAAACATCCTGAGGGACATAAAAATGGAAGATCTTAACTTAATGAAGGTTGACAATGACTATTATTGATGTCCTTATCACAGATGACAAGAGGTTTAGGAGACTGTTCTAGCATATTGACACTGTCCTGGTTCGAATGCTCTTTTTTCTTTTCTTTATTTTTTTTTTTTAAGCTAGTGTACGATATGCTTCAGAGGCAGTGTTGGAAAAACCTGATATGCAGAATAACATTTGTCACCCTTTGTTCCCCAGCTAAGAGCACTATCTTCCTGTTAGTCATCTCTCAAATTGAATAACAGCTGCATTAACACAAATTATTCTCTGTCCATCAATTTTAAGTTCAAGATGAAAACCAAAGGCAAACTCCAAGTGGAAGAAGAATTTTTGAAGAATAGTTTCTCCTCCACCCTCCCTCCTACCCACTTACTTTTACAAGAATATGAATTCAGATGCTAGAACACAAGATAAATAAGAAGTAGAGTTCAGAAATATTTCTGCACTAGCATGATCCAAATTGTAAAATGTTATAAAATATTCTTTACAAGAATATCGTACAACACTAAAACACTAATAAGGAAGTTAAGAAACTGGAAAAATAAAGCCATACATTTTCACCTCCAGACATCAAGAATGGGCATGGTACCCTCAAGGTACACAAGAGGTCATCCAACAAAAAGCAGATGCAAACGAAATCCATCCACCCTGCCCCTGCAATCCTATCACTAAAAGATACAGGTACTCACCCATTCATTATGAACAATACTTGCCATATGCCAAAAATACACTACAACTCTAGTTCACTCAGAAATTTTCAGTCAGTTTTCCAACATAAGACTTATTAAAAAACATTTTGAACTATTTCTAACTTCTATAGGTTTAAAACCTTTAAAATAAATACTCAAAACACAATTTCAAGCTTTTTATCTACAACTAAACACACTGGAAATGTATTCTTAAACAGGTATCATCACACAATTGCGGCAGCTTAAATCTAAGCAAGGCAAACTTGAGGTATAATTGTGCAACCAGGTAACACTGTACTCATGTGTAGCATAACATACTCGTAAGTCATTAGTTGTATCTGAAAGTACAAACTCCCCAGCTCATTAGTACTAAAGCCTGCAAAGTGAGATTTTATTAAATAAATTTATCTTTCCATAAAACATATTCTGACTCTGCAATGCTTATGACAGGCAGATTCAACCATCTTTAACACAAAAAGTCCTCCCTCATTCTATTTTCCATTTTAATAACAAACAGTTGCCACAAAAGAAACAAAGTCTAATTACAAAAAGAAATAAAAGTGCACCATAAAATAAGTATGAGTACAAACAAAAATTTTCAGCTTTAATATACACTTTCAATCTGTATGAACTGTTACACTCGCATGTATTGAAGACCAGAATACTAGGGTGCATTTTATAAGGAAGGCTCATTAAGATTAAAATGTGCAGACCAGAAACTGTCTGCCTCACAAAACATTGCCCAAGTTAAACACATGTACACCTCAGGTTGGATATCTTTGAAAAATAATTCCTTTCCATGCAAAAAACTTGTTTAGATCTTTTCATTGAAATAGGACAGGACTCAAAATGTGGCCAAGAACCTTTTGGCAGAGATATGACTTGAGAAACAGCAGTAAAATCTCCACTCAATTTATCCAAGTGATAAACCTCTTAAAAACCAAAGCCCCAGTCATTTGCTCATATTGAAGAGTCCTTTGTGCTACGTTTCCAGAGTTCATTTGCACTAAGATGAGTTTTCCTAGCAATGCATTCTCATGTTCCTGCTGCCTGGGCTGGCTACAGAGATTTAGTTGGAAAACTGAAGAGCAGGGCAAATAGGTAAATTAATTGCAGGGAACAAAGGTCTCTGTAGACCCATTAGATAATCAAAATAAATTCCACTAATCCAAATAAAACCATCTCCTCTAAACCAGACCCTTCTGTTTTCTTCACTCTCAAAGAGCATCATGGCTTAACGTTCAAGTAAAGAAGCATCCCTTAAATGGAGTAGTATTCTTCTTGGGGGGAGAAGGGAGGGGTGGAGCAAGGAAAAGAAAAACTGGTCAGACAACAGTCAGTATATTAATTTAGTACTTAATATATATCCCATCTCATATATCTCATCTCATATTTATGTTGTTAGAAGGTTTTCATTGATCTTTGTCTGTTACACTTAAGATATGTTTTAAAAACTGATGCTACGTCTATTTCACACTTCACTAGCAAATTCATGCCACGTTAGAAGGACTGTGTAGGTTAGTACCTTACTAGGAGTTTACCAAGTCTACTGCATGCTTACGCAAGTAATCAAAAAAAACCCAATTGTCTTTATTTCCACTAGTTTACCAAAATTGCAGTCAATGTGGAAGTAGCCAAGAGTTATGAACTGTCAACATGCTGATAGGAAAGTAAACAATGTAAAAGCGAAGCCAGCATTTGAGTCTCACAGCATGGTACACTGCTGTAATGGTTTAAATCATAAGCCAAATGATTGTTATTATAGAGATAGTGAATGTCATGCTTACAGAAAAATTGTGCATGTTAAAAATGACTGCCATTAAAAAGATGTCTCACAGGGGGAAGGGACCTCAAGCCAGTAAACAGACAAAATGCATTACAGCAAAAAAAAGCCAGACAGAAAAGGGAAGTCTAGTCTAATTACCAGATTCAGCTATCATTTATAGTACTCTTTACTACCAAGAAAAGGCTGGAAGAGAGGCAGATGCAAGGATGGTAGATGTATTCAGTTATTTTTTAAAAAATCAACAGAAACTCTGTTAGAATTAAGAGCATGGCATCTAACATATGCATATCTAAAACCAGATACTGAGTTTGTAGGCTGGTCTTTGGCATTGGTAAGAAGAATTCTGCACATAAATGGCATTCTTGTTTAAATGTCAAAATAAATAAAAAAAGAAAGATAAAGCTGACCCATAGAAACTTAGAGGATCATGTCACTCCACCATTAACATAGAAATGTGTTCCGTATCACAAAAGAAGAGGAAACCTGCACAACCGTCCTGCCTGTTACTATAACCAGATTAAAACACCAGGAAAGGAAATGTCTCTCAATACAAGAGTTAACAGGGAGATATTTTAGTTTCTTGTCCAGGAGGCCAGAAACAGAAGACTTCCTTCACATGACAAAATAAAAGTTACCTTTTCATTATTCTCCTAGCACACAGCTGTGGCCAGAAGACCATTTAGTCCCTTTCAACTTGTAATCCTACTCACAGCTGTATGGCAGCTGACACGGAAGGGCAACACGTTCAAGTATGCTTGAGTCAAACATTCAAAGTTTTTAAATCCAGAGAGGACCACGATGATGATGTCTAAGAGCCCCCTGCTCAACTCAAACCAACGGATTTGCTTGAATTAATTCCCGCTTGACTAGGACATTTCAGAAATCAAAATCCTATCTTTTTGGTTTTTAAGTTACTGCTGATGGAAAATCTACCAAAATTTTTATAAAATTGTTCCAGTCATGGCTTATTCAGCATCTTGCATGTGATAAAGATGTTATAAAGAACCTACTTTGCACAATGCATGGAAAGTTTCACTGGTCCTGTACCATCTTCTTACAGCCAAGGATATGAATTCGGACACACACAATGCTGTAAGGTCTGCTCTGGTTTTTGAAGACACACTTATTCTATTCTTGAGGACACTCTACCCAGTGTTGTAATCTCCCTCAGAATGCCAGTAGTGGAAAGCTCAGTTTCCTTAGGCTGTATGAGAGCCGGCTTTTTCTCCAGTAGAGCTGATGCTCAGACTGAATTTGTGAGCCTTACTAGCCTTACAGTGGCTTTACTGAGTTTCAAGGGTGTCACTACAGCAATATGTTGCCCTGAAATGGGCAAGCACCTCTGGAACAGAATCCTGTTTGATAGGATAACTCCTGGCTTACATGCACCTTCTCTTTGCCACTTCTCGGTTGCTATGCAACAAGTTCGAATAGCCGTCAATGTTCATATTCTCAGGTTCTTCCCAGGAAACATTCAGATCAGCTTCTCTTGAGCTCTGGCATTACCCCAAGTTCCTATGCCTTCCTAGACTGAGAGATGAGTGAGGAGTACAGCAGAAAACACACCCAAGTGTGTTGCACAAACTTCTGTCACTTTGTATGTGCACCTTAGCAAGTATACAGCTAGCAGATCCAGACACTTCACTCTTGTTATTATCACAGCCGTGTTAAATGAAGAGCTTCTTGAATTTTTCTGTTTAGTCCTCTCTTCTTCATACAACTAAGGAGCATATCAGCCCCCTTGGGCATTCAGACAAGCTTACGACTGATTGCCCATTCGAATTTGAGTGGCTTCTTCACTGTAGTTGAAGATTGCTTCCAGAATAAGTCTGAGGGGTGGAGGGGATTCTGTAAAAAAGTGTCCTTTATTCCTAGGAGCAGAACTTTCTTTACTTCTATCCATTTCAAAGACTCATTATTTATTGCCACCAAAATCCACTTGGAAACTAGTATGAGAGAGAAATGCTCAGTACAGAGCATGAGTTGAAGGGTAAAAGTCATCTTTATACGTTATTCTCAACACAATCACTTCGTATCTCTTTTCATTATGCAGCATATTTTTCAGGTATACATTTTGAATATATTTTAAAAAAGAAAACATTGAGCTCACTATATTTTAAGACTCCTAAAATACTGTTATGCTTTTGAAGGATTTTGTGCTCCAGGCCAGTAGTTTGTCATCTCTGTTTTTCTGTTACATGTGAAACTAGATGAGAAAATCAGATTATCACTCTCAAAGCCTTTTAGGAGAAAGCTGAATTAACAAGGCAATTCAAGTTCATGGAAGAAGATACTTGTGCAAAGTGTGCATGACTTAGAAATTCATTTAACATTGACTTTGCAATTAAGTTAGCTTACTTCCTTAAAGATACTGCAGCAAGCTTGAGAATGTCATAAGTAAATGAAGTAGCAATGCAGAAGGCTGAACTCATGCATTACGTTTTACTACCATTTGGATAACTGTGTTTTCCAAAAGTCTCCATGTCTTCCAGCAGTCTTCAGTACAAAATTATGCCAAAAATAGAAGAAAAAAATATAGCTGGGACTTTAATGTTTAGAGGGCAAATGGCAACTGCAGAAGGAAAGGACAAGCATAGCTGCTATAAGCCACAATCTGGGTAGGAAGAGTTACATATTTAGCACAGTTTGTTGTTACTGTATTTTGGAGGGCAACTTCTATAAAACTGGTGGTATCTCAGGGCTGGCATATAATGTGTTTAACAGTGCTAATATGTTAATGCAATTTAATTTGCTCAGTTCAGCATATTGCTTAAGTGTCCTTTGAAAGACTCGTAATAGAAGTACGAAGATTGGTATGAATGTGATACAAATGAGGTACAAATAGAAATGTGTGTATGTAAGCACCAGATGAAGCAGCAGAACAAGACTTCTTGAAAAGAATGTGCTATACTGATAACAAAGGAAACTGCTGAAATAGTCCCAGCAACAAAATGAGGAATGTGCTGCTTTTGTCAAAACCAGAAATCCTGTGCTCTGACATGACCACGGCCACAGACCATGTGTTGGCAGAGGACCCTGCATTCTGCAAGCAGGGCAATAGCATCAGGGTTACAGCATGCCATGTAGCCTGCTCCTTTTCCAGTGAGCTGACCAGGAAAACAGACTACTATCATATAGATCACCGAATGGTTTGGGTTGGAAGGGACCTTAAAGATCACAGAGTTCCTGCCATGGGGAGGGACACGTTCCACCGGACCAGGTTGCCCAAAGTCCCATCTAGCCTGGCTTTAAACATCTCCAGGGATGGGGCATCCACAACTTCTCTGGGCAACCTGTTCCAGTGTCTCACCACCCTCACAGTAAAGGATTTCTTCCTAATATCTAATCTAAATCTCCCCTCTTTCAGTTTAAAACTGTTCCCCCTCGTCCTATCACTACACTCCCTGATCAAGAGTTCCTCCGCATCTTTTCTGTAGGCCCCCGTTCAGTACTTGAAGGGGCTATAAGGTCTCCCTGGAGTCTTCTCTTCTTCAGGCTCAGCAACCCCAACTCTCTCTGCCTGTCTTCACAGGAGAGGTGCTCCAGCCTTCTGACCATCTTTGTGGCCCTCCTCTGGACTTGCTCCAACAGGTTCGTGTCCTTATGTTGGGGGCCCCAGAACTGGACACAGTAGTCCAGGTGGGGTCTCACAAGAGCAGAGTAGAGGGGCAGAATCACCTCCCTCAACCTGCTGGCCATGCTTTTGATGCAGCCTTGGATATGGTTGGCTTTCTGGGCTGCTAGTGCACATTGCTGGATCATGTTGAGCTGCTCATCCACCAACACCCCCAAGTCTTTCCCCTCAGGGGTGCTCTCAGTCCATTCTCCACCCAGCCTGTATCTGTGCATGGGATTGCCGCAACCCACGTGCAGGACCTTGCACTTGGCCTTGTTGAACTCCCTGAGGTTGGCAGGGACCCACCTCTCAAGCCTGTCAAGGTCCATCTGGATGGCATCCCTTCCCTCCAGCGTGTTGACTGCTCCACAGAGCTTGGTGTTGTCAGCAAACTTGCTGAGGGTGTGCTCAATCCCAATATCCATGTCACCAACAAAGATATTAAACAGCACCACTCCCAATACTGACTACTGAGGAATGCCAGTCGTCACTGGTTGCCACTTGGACATCGAGCCTTTGACTGCAACTCCTTGAGTGCGGCATCCAGCCAATTCCTTATCCACTGAGTGGTCCATCCACCAAATCTGTGTCTCTCCAATTTAGAGACAAGGATGTCATGCAGGACAGTATCAAATGCTTTGCACAAGTCCAGGTAGCTGATGTCAATTGCTCTTCCCTTATCCACCAATGCTGTCACCCCTGTAGAAGGCCACCAAATTTGTGAGACATGACTTGCCCTTACTGAAGCCACGTTGGCTGTCACTAATCACTTCCCTATTTTCCATGTGCCTCAGTATAGTTTCCAGGAGAATCTGCTCCATGATCTTGCCAGGCACAGAGGTGAGACTGACTGGCCTGTAGTTCCCTGGGTCTTCCTTTTTTCCCCTTTTTAAAAATGGGGTTTATGTTTCCCCTTTTCCACTCAGCGGGAACTTCACCAGACTGCCATGACTTCTCAGATACAATGGATAGTGGCTTGGCAACTTCATCTGCCAGTTCACTCAGGACCCATGGATGCATCTCATCAGGTCCCATGGATTTGTGTACCTTCAGCTTCCTCAGATCGTCTCAAACCTGATCTTCTCGAACCTGACAGATGGGTCTGTCTCAAAGTGGAACAAGACAACATGACAGCAACCTAGCCTGTGACTTACAGAGACTAACGCATGCAAGATTCAGAAGCAAAGGCTGACTCCACAACAACTGTTGTCTCCAAGTGTCTGAAAGCCCAAAAATTAGTTTGATGTTTCCACACAGAGACATGATGGGATGGAAGACAGGATTCAATAGTTGATATCTTGTCCTGTGTGAAGCACAGGTGATTCTGGACAGACTATTTGGGCATGCATGTCTGTGCTTGAGTATGTTGGTGCAAGAATCAATGCAACTTTTGAGATAGATAATGAGTAAAATCAGTTTACTTACAGATTTTGTAAATAAATACCAACTTCTGCTGATGTAACTCCTTACACTTACACAAGTAGAAAAACAGAACCTTGAACTTTCAGTGGAAAAGAAGTGGTTGCAGGAGAGGAAAGGTGATTTATGTGTCATTGCTTCTCCAGCAAACACCTATAGCTCTTGCTGAGAAAGATGGTCCTTCTTGAAAGATGTGATGAAACTACTTATGCAGGACAAATAGATAAAATGAGGACAAACTGATAGTTTTCATACAATATCAAGCTTAATTTCTCTCTCATGTGGTGGCTCTATGTTTATAAACATAGATGGTAACATCCAATGTAGGGGAGAAAAGAGATAGACACCTTGTCAAGCCCCTGCCACTTTCAGTGAAAGATCTTAGCTGAGGTTAAATCTCTACACTTCTAAAGAGTTTCCAGAAATAAGCAGCAGTAGAATAAGTGAAGAATAGAAGAAAAATCTGTCAAAGAGTAATACAGTCTTGAAATCCAGTAGAAAAACTAGTGCTGTAAGCTTGGAGATCCTGGAGAGAAAAAGGTACTTGGATTACTGCAGAATCAAAAAAAAAAAAAAAAAAAAAAAGCCAAGAGGCCCAAGCAGTCAGGCTATGGACTAGTATAAATTGCAGATTTATACCTAACAGCGTGCTCCTGCTCAGCAACCCACCAGCCCAAGAGTCCAGTGTTTGGATTCATACACATTAGAGAGGTGAGCAGTGGAAGCAGAGAGCATGGCCAGGTCCTGACATACTCTATGGCTCAGTGAGTCACTGACATTGCATTTAAAATCTGCTGTATTCTAATAATTCCTGATTATAACAAACGTCAGCATAGCTGAACTTTACATATGTGACTAGCTTATTAAACCACTAAACTCGCCTAGTTAATCGGTACTTTCTTTTTTTTTAAGATGGGGTAAACAGTCAGCAAGAAATATTTTCATTCATCACTTTGTTTCCCAAATTCACTTACAAGCTGTTTTCCATAAGTTTTTTCTATCATTGCTCAAGGTATGATGTAAGTGATAGGAATAATCATTGATGTAAAGATCTTGCAGTTCAATTAAAAAAGGGCAATGAATAATTAGAAAGAGGCAGACAGGAAAGCACAATTCTGATGCAGTTTCTTGCTCACCTCACGGCCAGGAGGCAGCAGTAAAACAATGCCAAGACTGAGGTGCTATAAACATGAGGATACTTGAAAGACCAACTTCCCAGAAATGTCAAAGAAACATGCACATGGCAGTTTTGAAGACAGGTGATGTTGAGAAGCTATTGCCATAACTGAGTCTGAGATGATGCAGCTGTTTGCTGTGACAGGTGTTTCCTTAGATTGCCCACACAGAACAAACCTATAACACATGTGAGGGCCTGGAGAAATGTCTGAGCCAAAGAGCAGCCCTTTAAGACAAGCGGAATGGTGGCGGTCCCGGTTGGACAAGCAGACAGCACTGCAGGCTGCTTATTAGTATCTGTATGCACATCTTGACATGGAATAGGGTCACAACTAGTAAAACCCAAAGACAGTGGTGTCACACAGTGACCACACTGAGTGACAAATGCTAATTTCAGTTAAAGATAACCTCTTTACCACAATATGGACTTCTGAAAGTAAGTATGTGTTGCAATATTGAGTCTGGAAGGGATCATCATCAGCTTCTGGACCTAGAGCATTTAAACTAATTTTTCCTTCAAGTTTGGGAGTTACGTTTCATGCAGCATCACAGATAAAGACAGTGCAAAACGTAAATCTTTGTGTAGCCATCTGGTTTCTACAAAACAGCTGAAGATGGAGAATATCACCATAAGACACCAGAGGTTTTGCCAGAATTTAGACAAATAGGAGCTTAATAACTTTCCTTGGTATTTGTTACTTTAGCTCAAAATATTAAATTTCTGGTTTGTACTTATAATGTGCCTTTGAGTCACAGGAATACCTGAAAAGAACAATTATATACAGAGACAATTTTCTTCCATCACTGAAATGAATCCTCCTTTGGGATAATGAGGGATTGAAGACCGTACACCAAATTGAGAACATTATTATGTTCAAATACAAATCGGTATATATGAGTTTAGCAAGATGCATGGACTTTGATTTCCAGACAGACTCAAGCCAGGTAGCTCAGCAGAAGACAGCATATTTGGTACTTTGAATATCTAGCTACAAACAGCACAATTAGAGCTGCTGTACAGCAAGTTCTCTTCAAAAACGTGATGGTGCACCTGCAGCCAGTGCACTTAATAAGGCACGTGTATCAGCCAGTGCCAGGGAGGCTTTTCATGCCATGCAGAAGCTCTGAGGTCGCATCAACTCTTAAGTGCTGCCTATTGAACTTTCACCACCGTTTCTGAGCACTGGTGTTAACTTAGTCTTAACACAGCACAGATTAGCTTAAGTGCTCTGTACTAATAGGATCGTAACACTGGAAACTGTGACCCTGCCCTCCGTAACCCCTGAAGCCTTCTCAGACTGTAACAGAGTCTTTGAAAGCCTTCAGTTAACATTACTAATTATAACTGCCTTTTCCTGGGTTTGATAGCAGTGAAACATTGTTTTTAGCCTGACTGAGGCAATGCTAGAATTCTCAAGTAAAGATCTTTCTTTGCTGAAGCCCCCAAAAATTCTGGTAAATGCAGAAAGCTTACTATCTTGGAATGATTCAAGATAACTTCTTATTAGTAGATTACATATTAATTCTCACACAGAAAAGTATTAACTTCAGGTATCACTTTGTCTTATTAAAGCATTACAAAAAAGCCCAGAAATAGCAATTATTGAACATGTTCATCACTGCCTCAATATGTAGTTTCTGAAAACTATATATACTTAGGCGACTACCTACAGAGACCACAGATAGAATTAAACAACTGTCACCAAAGAAGTCATTTCCCAAGCATATCTTTCTCGTATGTTTTATATGTAGAAGCACGCACAAAACAACATTACTACCCAGCACCGAAGTCAGAAAAAATCTCTCACAGCAGAACACCCCACCCCCCCGAACAGCACAATTGTATAGTTTCAAGTGGCTGTATCAGTAGAACTATATAGGTCATTCAGTCACAGCATGATTGACGTCAAATAGAGCATCTCTTTTCCACCTGTTGTCATGTCCCAAATAAGAAAAACAACACTCAGGAGCACTCATACAAGCCTTACAGCTTCCTAATTGAATTAAATACTTCAGACATACATCTGCCTTATCAGGTTAAACTTTCACTTCGCAAGCATCAAGATCACCTATATAAATCTCTCCCTCCGAGACGCCTTGCACTCTTCAGCAACCTAGCTGAAAGGATTTATCTCTAAGTCCAGTTACTCAGGGACACTAATGCATTTCTGCTCAGTGAAGGTGTCTGACCCTCCCTGCAGGAAAGAAGTGCTACGTGCATGTGCAACAGACTTTCTGTGAGTCTCCCCAAAATCTCATTTAATTAAAAGAAAATTTGATTTGTCTACTAGATAGGGAGCTGCTTGGGATGGGGAGGTGCATGTTTGCTGCTTCAATGACTATGTAGTGTGAAATGTTGGTGTATTTATAGGAATGAGAATACAAGTCTGAAATTGTCAGACATTATGTTTAAAAGTCATGTTGGTGTGCTCTCTCTCTCTTCCCCTCCTGTCCCCTGCCTCTCCCTGGCATCTTTTCTCCAGCAAAGATTTAATTATTTAATGCCAAGTGCAATAACATCAGGAGCAACCAAGAGCATTCTTCCACTGAACACTTCATAGCACACTAATTAGGACTCTTCTGAGAGATTTAACAATCCCTGTAGGCAGAGGAGGGAGCTGAATCTGATCTCTCCTAATCCCAACAACTGTCCTCATTTTTGTGCTATTGCCAATGGGAGCAGAGGGCTTCTAGTAGCCACCTTTTGTGAGTAAATTACTGCTTGTGCCTCACTCCAACTGTGGATGGGTGCTTTGTTCAGTTCCAAGAAATTGGTTAAGATTGAGACAAACCTCGGTGCCTGGCACGTGCTATTGTTTATGTAGATTGCACAGCCTACCACTTAACATGCTGGCTTCGATCCGAGCATGTTACCAGCTCTTCCTCTGTGAAAAAAGAAACTTATGCACCTAATTCAGAACTGTGAATTCTTCTAGGTACATGTCTGCATGTGAGGCTCTCCAACGCTGGCTCCCTTCAGCTGGATAGAGTATGCACCATGAAATACGAAAGGAGCAAGCCATGCAGGGAGCACACTGTCACTCACGGCAGAGCATGTTGTTGAATGGTGAGGAACACATGCTGGAAGGGGAGCACCAGCATCAAGCAGCTGCCAGGAGCAAAGCAGCACAGGAACTGGCAAGTTTTACTTTTCTCACAGTTTTGAGCTTCTGACCACGTCATGAGCACAACATCACACTTTGGCCAGTACAAACGGGATTTTGCAGTGCATGAGAGAAGTATAAGCAAACAAGAGGATTAGCACTGGTCTGAACATTGCATCTGATTGCAATGAAATAGGTTACTTACGCATTTGGGCCATTAGTTACAGGTGACATAAACCAAGGGCACAAAATAATTGCTTAAGTGGTCATAATACTCAATTACCTCTCCCCTTATTATGGATGACTGACGTTTCTAATATTTCTGCTCTTCCTTTAAGTCTTTAGTTTTGCCACTGAAAATTCAACAGTAACTAGCTATGATAAAAAATAAGGACAGAAAATAACAACTGTTTTGTCATTAAAGCATGGCCAGTATTTTAAGAGTTATTGTAATGCTTATTGAAATCAACATAAATCTTCCCCCAAAATTAAACTAAACTAAGATCTTTTCATTACAAAAGAAAGTTGCAATATGAATATTAGTTATGTCACCCTATACAACTGATCTTTTTTAAAACACAGCAAATGTTAAATTTCAATCATATTTTTTTAGTTGCTGCTCTTTATTTTTACCAGTAAATGACTCTTTTGAACTTCACCTCATGATACTTGATTAGCCCTCTTAAATATTCTGGAGGTTATACATTCTTCATTTATGTCATTCATTAATCACTGCTCAATAAATGCTGTCAGAAAGCTGTCGTCTTTGATGTCTCATTGTTCGCTGGATTCTTTCTTGTTGGTAGTTAATCAAATGCTCCCCCGCTGTGGTCAAAGCACAGTTTGATAGCAGTTTCAGAGGTGATCCAGCATTAAAACACAGAGCTTATTGTAAAAGTTTGTTTTTTTCTTATACCATGCTAAACTGAAAGCTTTCATTTTGCAGTCCTTGGCAAATGACACATTGTTGTCATGCCCTTATGACTGGGTAGCTCACAAAATAGTGTTAAGTTCTGCCATCTAACTGAAGCACACTGTAATGACTGACTAATTACCTGCAGCTCTGAAATGAATTGCAAAGTTTCCACTGTCAATCACAGTGAAATAATGTTTCTTTCTTTTAGAGATTGGAATTAGAACGATTGTCAAAATGTGTTAAAACTTCAGGGGGCGGTAAGTCAAGTGAAAGCATCCAACAGAGAAAAATTTCTGTCCTGGGATAAAATGAACATTTTCATTTCTAAGGTTTGTTCAAGACACATTTATATTGAAAATATTCAGAAAGAAATTCTACAAAAACAATAGTTAGCGGGCAGACTGAAAACAAGTGAAGTACCAACTTCCTTCAGAAAAGAATGAAGGAGAAGAATGAAATAGGACCAAGAATCTTCAATGAAAATAAAAATAAGTGTAAAAAGAGACTACTAGGAAATACTGTGGGTTTTTATAGTAGTTTGGCATTGCCAAACTTATTTGCTTTAAAAGAAATCATCAGTGTCTTTACATTAAAATCATCTAGTCTAATGAACTCCTGTCTTGTTTCCTTTTCAGAGATCTTATCCCTGATTACATGATCCCCCAAACAATTGCAGCTGTATAGCTGAAGAAGCAGTAAAATGTAATAAGAGATCAATCAGATTAATACATATTATCATATTCTTTCACTTTTGGGTGAATTTGTGTACTTTTATAAGACCAGTAGCACAAATAAAAGTGAAAAAAGACAATAATGTTTTGGATATTGGAAATGTAAAAAAAAAAAAAAAGCATTTATAAAACCATGTTGAGCTGGAATTCTAATCCCAGAGATAAAAGTCAGATTCAGATCAAAAGCCTCAATAAAATGACCAAAAGCACCAAAGTAATTCAACTTTGGGAATAGTTGAGATAAACAAATAATTTTTAGCTGCGTCGTTCAAGTTGATTGGGAGATGGAGAAATAAAAAATTATTTCTTGCCTTAAATCCACAAGATTTATTATGAAAAATATTCATGTCTGCGCTTATTGCTTTGTATGTTATTGAAGTGCTAGTTTTGCTTGCTATCCTGAGGTCTAACCTGCTCTGCCAACATGAAATTGTACGATTAGCATCCAAACTTCAGACCTGCTTAAAAAGTTCATTAAAGTCCTTAAAAACTCACTGGTGTCACTGATAAAGAGGAAGCACTTTTAGAAAGACCACTATTATACTACGCAATAATTTTATAATGTAAGAACCCTACTGTATTTAGCAAGTGATAAACAGTAGTCCCCAAGAAAAAACTAATGCACTTTTAGCCAGTTAAGAGCCTGCCCTACTGCAGTATCCTTGAAACTCTCAGATTATTGCAGAGGTGGATAAGTGTCATTTTAAAAAAAAATATTGTAAAAGCATCTTTGTAGTAGACATCCTATGACCCAGCCACGGTACAGACAATTACAAAACCCATCTGTATAATTTTGGATCTCTCTGCTGTGTGGTTTTGCTATAGCTTTCATGTAGAATATACAGCTGTAATTAAAATAAGAGTTTGGTGGACTATTTATATTCTAACTTTCTCTTTGCTACCTGCTATTTCCCATTTTTCCCTCATTGGAGACCGAACAGAAGAAAAGATAATGTTTTAGCGTGCAGGCACATTCTTTAGATTTTTTTTTCAAATGGCTGAGGGAACAAAATATTTTACTTTCTCTGGACACTAGCATTCCACCTGACTCAAATCCCTGTGGCCTCAAGTACCATTTTATTTCTGTTCAAGCCTAGAAATAAGAGCACTATGTTAATACATAGTCAGGCTGTTCATTGTTGTTACAATACACCTTTTGGTGTGCATTTTGTTCTCAAGAAGAGCTGTATAAAAAGATAAGGAAAAAATCTGAAGGGTGTAAATCCCTGTTGTACTAATAGCAGGCATTGACCTATCCAAAATCCAGAGGCTAATTTGCAAAGGTTATGAGGCAGCAATACCATCTCCACCGATACCTGCAACGCTCCCAACAGTTCTCTTCCGAGCAGTATCTGAAGTTCGCTGACCTGTTTAGTCTAGCTCTTAGCTCACACTGCTCAACTTCTGTGTGATATCACTACTGTCAACACACACTACCCTCAGACATGTAAAAGCGGAACAAACGTTTCCAGAAGAAAGAAGTGACATCATGATCCTGATTCACGAGTAGCTGTATGATGAACACCTGACAAGTATTTCAGTGCCAGCAAAAGATGGGCATTTGGAAAGAGGAGGGATCCACTAACATGTTTTACAGTGAGATTTAAGTTCAATTGCCTGATTTTGTTTTTCTCTCCTAGACACCAAATTTTTGGTGTTATATCACTGCCTTCAGTGAAGTTACTGAATGCTGTGCAGGAACATCATAAAAAATGACTCAGGCTGAATCTGTCCTGTTGTCTAGTGCATCAAGCCTCTGTGATGTGTAAGCCAATAAAATTACATTAGTATGAAACTGGACCCTTATCCTTTAGGGAGCATGAGGGACTTTGCTACAGATGAAAAATGACAGATTGCTGATGGCTTTTACATATACTTTATAAACTGAGTTACTCATAAATAATTATGCCAAGCAAAGTAAACTCCCCATAGCTTGTCCATGGAGGAATCTCTGAGAACACTGAAAATAAAACACCAAACAACCACAACAATGATGTAAAGGAAGGAACTAACTGAAAGCTGCTTGTTTTATTTTTTGCAAACTGAGCTATTATTGGGGGTGAGGGGTGTGGGGGGTGGAAGCAAGCAGCTCCCACGGCAACTTTCCAATAGGCTTGCACCAAGGTGTTTAATTTTATGATTTTTGCATTGAGTCAAATGCAGAAAAAAAAACCCTCTGCTCAATGTCCAAACTGTGGAATCAAGAGGATTACTTTCATTTAATTTAGCATAGCACCAAGTCTTTTAATATTAGAAGAATTTCTTTACTGTCTGTTTTCAGGAAATACAATCCATCAGGGAGAAGAGATTTGACTCAGGTTGCATTATTTTTCATGTAGCAAATCTGCATTCTCAATTCAAAGTTCTCTGTTGTAACTAGTATCCTAAGGTATAATTGTATGTAGATTGAAAACCTTTTTGTTGTCTCAGTTTAAAAATGTTGCTCACAGCTCCCCTTCAGGACGCAGGCTGACTATCTTGTCACAACCTGTAAGATGTCTTCAGTATCGTCAATGTCTCTTTTTCCTTAGTTTTTTTTTGTCTTTCTGTGGTTATCTCCCCCCCCCCCCCCCCGCACCTATCGCCCCCTCTTTCTCTTTTTCATTGTTCATTATGTCTCTGTATCTCCCTATGGGCTTCCAGAAGACTCTGTCCTAGGTTCCCACTCTCCTCTCTGCTTTGTCTGCAACCATTTCCATTTTTAAATTTAATTATCCTTATTAGCTGTTTTCTCTATTTTAGACTGATTTTCTTCAATTTTGCCTGTTTGATAATCTAATCACATGCACCTAGATTTGAGCTGCAGCTCAGCCTGTTTTAAACAGAGCTCTTAATCCTTTACCAGAACTTCATTTCTGACCACCTTCATGCCTGGAATGCACGGTTATAACATAGGGAGCAAATCTGGCATTGATCCCACTTATTCAGGCACTATCTTTCTGCATACTAGCACTCATTTTGCCTGCTACAGGAAGCCATTGCCATTCATTGCCACAGCCAGAACATTACCTGAAGTACACATGTATCCTGATTGATTCCTGCCCGCCTCAGGCATGGAGAATGCCTCTCATGTCTACTTATGATTGAAAAGTACCTTGAAATAACCAAACCTACTATTTTTTACTAGTTTGGATTAGCTTCCTCATCTCACTACTTTTCCTCATCATTATCTTGTTATTTTATGTATCTCACGCGTTTATAAGTACTTACAGGTCCCTCAAAACTGGACATTCATGCTGGCTTCAAAATGTCATAATTTTCCATATACCAATGTACTTAGCCTCAAAATTCTCCTTCGCAGTAAATATTACCTGCTTGTTACAAACAGGAAACTACAGAAACGATCACATCATTGAGGAAATATTGTATTAAATGGAAGAGATACTCTTAATCTTAACGGTATCTGGAAAATACCTAACTTACAAATACAGGCTCCTGAAATGCTCAGAGGAGGGTGAGTGCTTCCAGAGGGAAACTCTGATCAGCTACATTAAAAGGAATCCAGCTGCTCCTAAGCAGACATATTGGATCGTGCTTCTTGTGTTTTTTTTTTTTTTTTTGGTGTGGTTCTGAGTTTCTGTGTGTATGTGTGTCTTAGGTTTTTTTCTATTAACATCTTCCCACTGACTGTGCATGACATTTTGGAAGCCGGTCTAAGTCTAGGAAGTTTAAATATGGTACTGGGATAAAGCACTTAAGTGAATTGTGCTGTCCCTCGAGGGAAGGCTCTGGCAAAGTCAGGTATTGATGGTTAATTATTTCTCAACAGAGTTCAGATGCTTCTGCACACTAAAGCGCTTCCCCTCAGTATATTGTTTACTGTATCAGTACGATGAAAGTGCTTAGACTGACTACTAAACTGACATTGAATATGGTCATGTAACAAGATGTAGTTTCATCTAGCCACACAGAAAATATTAGACTTGTACTATAAAATGGTATATGTGCATAACCTGCATATGTAAAAATACAGTATATAAAAATTAAAATAAACATTGCGTATGTGTGTATCTATGCATACAAATCTAATACCAGGTACATTTATGTATGTTGAACAAAACTTATTGACAAACACCAAATTCTGTGGTAGCAGAAGAGCAGTATGCTGCAAATGGCATATTTCAGTAGCATAAAAGATTTTTACCCATTCTTTATTATCAGCTACATTTCTAAGTTGAAAAAAATGTTACCTGTCATCTTGACTCAGAATTCAAATGTACTGTCCTCATAGTATTTCCAGTGAGAGAAGGCATACCCATTTTTATCCTGGGAAAACTGACACAGTTACTTACCTAAACGCATACTAGAAATGTTAACTGAACTGAAAATTTAAGTCAAATAACCCAGCTATTAATGCTATGCTTTTTCCATTAGGTGATTGCTCCTACTATGGCAGGCAGCATGAGTAACATAAGCAAGACTAGCGTTTATTTCATCCAAGGCTGAGATCCATGTTATCTTCATGCTTGGGAAGCAATTTATAATCTTGGCATTAATTTGTCCTTTTAGGTGCAGGCATATTATTTTCTGTGCAGCAGAAGTTCAAATGGTCTATAGCTTGACATGCTGGATCACAGTTCAGAAAGGACAGTAGAGGAAAAATAAATGAATCACTTTGACTTAAAAATAGAATATAGAATGAAAAACATTGATAGAAGCTTCATTTAAAAGTGTTTTCAGGTGTTACTGTGATATATCATAAAGCCGACTGCCACAGATCTTACAAAAATAATCCAAGTATTTGCATAAAATATATATATTTTTTTAATTAGAAAAAAAGGAAAGTTATTAATAAATGATAGATTAATTTAATCCAAGATAATACTGATAAACAGAGATAGAAAACTGAAATACTATTAAATGACTCCTTTTCTGCCTTTATCTGTAATCATATCTCACTATTATCACTGAAATTGGGATTTTCAGGTGAAATGTTCACCTGCTTTATGGAATGCTTCTTCAGCACTCTTGCCTATTTTTTTTTTTTTTTTTTTTTTATGGGAATGTGTTCTCTGAAACCAGAAAATGGTCTTTTGTTATGTCATATTTTTCTTTTTATTTTAAAGTACAGAAAATTTTATAACCACACTTTACAAAGGGGATATATATGGATTTTACTAAATTTGAAAAAGAAATTTCTTTAGGAAGAAATACTTACTGTTGCCTGTTAGCTACTACTATTTGTGATGTGACACCCTACTGACAGGCGTACACTACTCAACACTGTTAGGATCTGCTTTACAGGTCCAAGTGATTTGTAGGGTCACTATGAACATTGAGGCTCAACTTCACCTCATTCAGGTGGCAAGGTTGAAATCCCAAATTTCTTCATCTGTTCTGGGTCATTGAGCATATGCTGGGCCTGAACAGCCTTTCACTATCAAAGTACAGTATAACTGATTAGTTTCACTTAGATACATTGACTTTCCCAAAGAAGAAAATACTTCTAGCTGAAAAGTTTCTAACATGTTCCACTTAAACAGTGCTAGCTTTAGCTAAACAGTTGTCTTTCTATACAATATAACATCATTGATCAATTGCAAATTTCTTACTCTTTAAACATGATCATACTTAAAGCAGGCTTTCAATGCCTTGCAAGAAGGAAAAAAAGGGTTATTGAATGAAGAATACCTACTTTGAAGCATTCTGTATAATTGAATCATTAGACTTTCGGGTGTAATTAATGGCAAAACTCATCTAGATGACACTAAAATCAAGATAAATTATGAAAGATTCCTTTAATAGTGTATTGTCTGTATTCAGTTCAACTATCACATTAGTGTGGAGAATATAATATTTAAGTTAACACAATGGTACAGTTCAGATCTCAGCAACTGCTAAACTAGTTATTTTATGCATGAGAAAAAAAAAAGTCTTAATGTAACCAAGAGATAGCTCTCATTCCTTCAGTGTTAATCTAAAGCTTGTTTTGAGACTTTCCCTCTGAGTGATTTCCAGTTAAAGAGGAGATGCTTTTTGTTATACATCGAAAGGAAAACAAAAGAGATAGGTAGTCATTAAACTGGCATATTAGTTGTTAAACTGGCGCATTCCAATAGTTTGAACTTCAGATTTCAGGACAATCACTTTTTTTTGTTTTTTTTTAAGGGGAAAATTTTAGAGAGGTAAAAAACCCACAACAGTAAAGCCAAAGTGAATCCCCTATAATACCTTTTTTTTTTGTTTTGCTTTCTTTCTAAGTTGAGAAATATACACTGAGAGCTTCAACTCAGTTGCTTAAGAATATTAGATTTTGGTTGTTACCTGAAATTACCTAGTAACTGCATTAGGTACCAGGCCTGCATTTCAGCACATGGTGGAGGTTATAGGCACATCGCGCCTTTACCACAGCGTTATAGCTACAGCTTATGCAATAATACATTGCACTCAAAGGATGTTACAAACTGTTGACTAGTTTGTAAGGCTCTCTGTAGACAGCACAAAGACAATGCTACCTGAACCGTCAACTGAAGTGCACTGTCAATGCATTTTTCTGCTTGGAGTTCTGCAGCGTGGCCAGAGGGCTCCTCTTGGGTCATACTCAGTTTCTCTGGAGAACTGCTAGCAGCCATCCCTATTTGGATCACCTAGCACAGTAAAGCAATGCTCCAAGCTTTGAGGACTGACTGATGGCTGCTAGTGGAGCTATGAGAGCAATGAGACCGCTATTCGGGAAACACCATTGTTTTTCTTTATCCTCTTTGCCATGCAAGGCTTTCCCCAAAGGGATGTAGTAGGATATTTGATGCCCTGGAAGGGTACAAACAGAGGCTGCTGAACTGTGTTCAGATTTTTTTTTTAAAATGCAAATTTGCAGCAACAGTTGTCCAAGACTGTCACACAATCAAGAACTCAGTTCATCTGTTCATGAAATACAGTAAGATGCAAGCAAGGACTAGCCAAGCCTAATCAAGAAGAATGTTTCTGTAATTAGATGGGATTGTTTGTTAGCCCAAGAAATTAGAGAAAGCTCTTACAGCACAAACAATAACAGAGTTTATTGCCTCTGTAGTAATTTTTTCCCTTCACAGTCTCATGATTTGCAATAACATTTTGATTTTTATTTTAAGTTGTTTGGATTTTGCTGCTTCCACTGCAGTACTTTTAGGCTGTAGTGAATGAAGATAATGCATTATCTTAATAATTTACCATCACAATAATGCTGTGTTTTTTTTTTTTTCCCTTAGGAAAGTCAAGAGAATCTGCTCTTAATGACATTTTTTATGTTACCCCCGCCATGTCTGTTTTCTGTTTGATTCTGTTCACCAAGCTACATTTGTTTCACCATATGAATATGGTGAGTTGAAGCAGGAGCTGCAGTAAGAAAAATATTGATGTTTTTAGATATGCGAATATGTCAGCAACACCTGAATGCCATCTTCCTAAAATACATGAACAAAGAAAGTGGGAATGCACAGCAGAATAGCAGTTGAAATGCCATTAGCATACTGCAAGATGCACTGGTATGACACAATCAGCATTAATAAGGGTCAATATACAGCTTTCATTGCTAATAAGCATAGGAAAAAGAAATCAGGATCCCACACATTTTTGCTTGACAGAAGGCACTTCCAACACTTCCCTCTATAAATGATCTGCTGTGCTAGATGAGGCAGAGCTTATTTGTGTCATTACAAATGCATAAAGCAAGTTCCCCTGGGCTATCAGTGGGTACCTCTTATCCTCCCCTCTGTATGAGATCTGAACAGGTTTGCATCTGTGTCTCTGAAACTATGTTCATGACAACTTAAGTGTTACTTCGTGAACACCCTCCAAAAAT
This sequence comes from Ibidorhyncha struthersii, assembly GCA_013398815.1. Classification (NCBI taxonomy): domain Eukaryota; kingdom Metazoa; phylum Chordata; class Aves; order Charadriiformes; family Charadriidae; genus Ibidorhyncha; species Ibidorhyncha struthersii. Next base: position 1,371,778 of record VZSZ01010372.1, read on the forward strand.
CAGACTTGCCTTGCATGCCGTCGACAGTCTGAAATGTACGGATAGCTGCATCAAGTCTCCATGGTTCCTCATGGCTACACACATCCCTTATCTTTGTACTATGCCCAGCAAGGTCTACAAAAGGCTAGAATTACGTGACAGTTGTTTATATGGATGCCAAAGAGATTCATGCATATACACACAACTTGGGTTTTATATAGGGTAGCTACTGTGATGTTGAATCATCTGAATATATGAGACCAGAGGCTCACCAAGACATTCAGTTTTTCAAAAAGTAAGCTGAACTACAACACAATATTGTAAAGAATAGAAGTTGAACCCCCAAGTTATTCTTAAATTGAAAATGATTAAAAAAATATAATTAAGTGGTCACAGTAATTCACACAGCTGGTTGAAAAATGTGCAAGTCGCAAAACTATAAACGTTTTTACATGCTAGGATTACTTCACTCCCCAGCACGCAGTTGACTATCTGCTGTTATGCAGTTCCTGTAACCTATGCAGTGTTATTACCTACCAAAATGGATTGCATGTGATTGCATTTTGTATTGTGCATTGTACCGAGCAGCAGTCAGGCATACTCAGACACAATTAACAGGACTGTGATACTTGGAGCTCAGCAGTGCTCTGCACCTTTATCCAAGATAAGTACCTAGCCTTTAGACTCAGTGCATTGCTTTTGAACATTTACTTCAAAGAGGTAGAAAGGAGTGTTCAATAAACTTAAAACACAGAGAAGAGGTGGAAACAGAGTGTGGCCATATCATGTTAGGAAGTTGCCTTTTAGAGATGTACTTGGGACAGGATGCAGCAAGAGGTCAGGTTCTATGGGAAGTTAATCATATGCTAATTTCAATAGTTCAATCTCAGATACGTGGTTCTAAAAAAAAAAGCTAATTTGCATCTTGCAGTTTCCCTTTCACATCTGAACTTCAAAAAGAAGAAAAAATGCAAATGCCCATTGTGTTTATTTTATTTTAAGTTTCACTGTTTATTTATGAAATAAGGAATCTTTTGGACTTTTATCACCTCGTGTTTGTACTGTCTGTGGATGGTTCATGTATGATGGTTTTACCCCTGAAAGAAAGGCAAAGAGAAGAAAAAGTGCATTCTTCCTGAGTGCACTGAATATGACAATGCCCAGACAGAACAGCCAAAGCTGTACTTCGTGAATAATGTATGCATAACTCCCGTTTTCCAGAAGCTTTCCATCGGCTATAAAGTTGCACATCTTAACAGAAAAAATATGTCATTGTGTTACAGTGACTGTGACAATCCCAGGACTCTCTGGAGGTTATTGTGCCATATGGTCACCAACTGCTTCAAAGCACCAGAAGATGCTGGACCACAAACAAAGAATTGGTGAAAGCAGCCCAAGAGTTTAAGTACTGATGACAGTTTAGGACTAATGATGTCAAAAAGCCATTGACCACCTCTACCCTGTTTTGCCAAACAAATCTCTTGTGCTAAAATGTCCCTGCATGCTCTAGGAAGTGTTTTAATTTATTACAAAAATTCAGTGAGATTCTAATTACCTGTACTACAATAGCGATGCAATGACATATAGATAAGAGAAAGGAAGATTTAGTCAAGAAAATACATCCTTAATTTTTTCTGTGGAAATCTAAGAACCTTAAAGTTTGGAACACTATACTACACAATGATTAAATTTTCATAATGAAACAATTTGTTGGGAACCATGACAGGAATTGTTTTGGAAGACACCCCAGTGTTTATTCACCTCTCTGTTATATCAAGTAGTTGGCCCTAGATCAGCGTTGGCGGGGGGGGGGGGGGG